>OW679196.1:6141247-6418320 GCA_940337035.1 Agriotes lineatus | reverse complement strand
AAAACGAAAAGATTTCACCTTTCCTTTAGACCACATGCGAAGTCCTTCAACACAGCCTGAACACACTCCATGAGGGGCCCAAGATTTTTCTTGATCTCCGATCTTCACACCAAAATAGGCAAAGTACACTTTTTTAATAAACTCCGTAATACTTCGAGATTGTTTTTTTAATACAAGTTCGCCACAAATGTAACAGAAACTATCAGGATTATTAACACAAGCTCTTGAAGACATTTTGAAAGACACTTTAAGAATATTTAAATTGAAATGAACAAATCGAAGGACTACGAGGGGTATATATAGGGCAATGGGAAAATCCAGGTTTCATTTGTCAATAATGTTCACCACAATTACGCTAATTACCAGAAAGAATTTCTCCTATTTATTTATGTACTTTTAATAACAAAAACATTTATTACAGTAACATTGGAATCTGAAAACACCGAAGAAAAGCGATAAACCTTAATTGCATACTATTAAGGTAATGGGTTTCCATGATTCATACGCTGACTAATACTGTTAAATATACTAATTTTTATCATATTTCATAGTTTCTAATATAAAACTATGAAGCCGAATAGGAAAAACAACTTTTTTCGGCATATTCATAAATATACGCCTTAAGGTAGGCAATCCCGCAGAAAAATGCATTTTGCGGAAAATGCTTACGTGCTGGGAAAAAACTGAGGGCATTTCCGAACTCAGCGCACCAAAATACATAAGAATCACCCATTATTTTAAAGAAAAAAATTTGGTCGCAGACCTGTGTTATTTGAGCCCTTACTGGCATTATTTGTATAAAGTTCCTCTTGAGATTCAGTACTGATGAAAACATGTCATAATCGTCTTGTTTTGTTTTTGAAACTTCTGAAATGTCAATATCAGCTGATTTACGTCGGCTGCCGGATGGCGTTTTCAGATTTTGCCCACTTGTGTTTGCACTTGCGTTAATAGCGGCCTCAAAAACAGCTGATTTTTGACGCACGCGGCTTGGTAATGTTGCCGGTTGCTTTTTCAAATTCTTTGTATTTGAGATTTTTGACAATCTTGGACTTTGTACCTTATTAACTTCAGCGATTTTTTTCTCAAATTTCTCCAGTTTTTCCCTTAAAACTTGATAATTGCGTTCTAAAGAAATGTATTTTAGGCTTAATTTTATTTCCACAATATCGCTGATTTGATTTTCATCACTTTTGTGGTTAGAATACTCGTCACATGGAATATGCTTGCAGATTGCCTTTTGATTTAAAGCAGGTAGGTTTTCTTCATTACATATGATGTACTAAAGTTACTTTTTTACAGTAGCGTCATAATGAAAAGCAAACGTAGAACTGTATGTATTCTTTGTCGTTCTATATTCAAATAAAAATTAAACAAAAAATATTGAAAATTAAAGCATTTCTTACAAGAGGACACCTCCATTAAGCGGACAAAAATCGTGGCACCACGGTGTCTGCTTATGAGAGATTTCACTGTACTTTCAAATCATTTTCTACTTTGGACACTACATCAGCCACCTTTCTATAAATTTATTTTTCTCAAATGTTGCGATAATACAGTATATTCACATAGAAAAGTATGATAGATACATAAACAAAATCTAAATTCTACACATTCACAAAATATGTAATATATTATATTCTACATTAGAATATAAGTAAACAAAGATGTGGTTGTACAACATAATTTTATTTCTACAGAGCACTGTATAAATTTGGAAGTCTTATACTAGTTTATGCAGTTTTGTGCTCTAGCTATAATATTTAGATGTAAGCAAACTAGAGTATCGCGAAATACTCGAATAGAATATGACACATTGTATTGTATGTTATTAACTGAAAAATTAGCTTGAAAGCAACATTAAGACACTAAAATTAAGCATACACATCTATAGTATGCTAAATGTTTTCACCACCTTAAGCTTATAGTACCTTATAGGTACGTTTTATTGCATATGAACTTTTGAAAATTATTATCGACATTTCACTTATAGTTTTGTTTTTTTACTGCAACACAAAATGTTTGGAAGGTACCATACAGAATAAGGTGGTAAAAAATATATAAATTATACGTCACTGAAAGAAAAACAACTTTAGGTAAACTGGTAGGAAATGATAAAACTTCCATTTTTATAATAACTAAATAACAGCGCTATAGTGGAGACTCATCATTTTTTACATTAATTTTTGCACATATTCAAACAAACACTTTTGTACTTCGGTTTTGATTGAAGCGCAACTTTCAGAGTTGTAGAATTTTGAAACTAACACACATAACCTTGGTATAATAAAAATTACTCATTTTAATGGTAATTCTGCTATTTACAGTTTCAACGTATTCATTCATAAAAATGGCTGCGGTTGAAAAACCCCCGACACCCTATAGTCGCACTTCAATGTAATTTGCAAACAAAAGTTTAACTCAAATCCAGCGTTTATAAAATTGTTAAGTCATTTCATAAGACGCAACAATAATAATCACTATACCTAAACCAAATCAGTACCACGATTGTACTAGTACCTTTAAGAAACTTGAATATCTTTTGCAATTATTCCGCTTCGTGGTATTGGACCCTAGAAAACAAACAGCCACTAAGATTAACATTTCAAAAATCAAATAATACTAACCGTTGTTTCTTATCGAATCGACGGCTTAGTCTTCTTCCACTGCCTGCCATACTCAGGGTAAAACGTTCAGTTGGAGTGCGATGAAGACGAAGTTCCTTTAGCCCCACGTTCTTAGCCGACTCGACCTTGCTCATGTACTTTTTAATGAGATCAGTGCAACCCAAATTCTCCTCGGGCTCCCAACTGTCCTGAGTATGGGAGTAGCCCTTCCAGGAAACCAGAAATTCGCGCTTGCCGTTCTTCTTGAAATACACGTCCAAAATACTGCCCACTTCGAACTCGTCATCTGATTCCCAATTAACCTCCGGATCTTTGGATTCTTTTTTAACCGCCTTCTTTTCCCTCTTGGGTTTTGCCTTTTCGCTTTTCTTGTTCTTCTTAGCTGGCTCAGCTCCGTTTTCTTCGCCGGCCTTATCTCTAAACTTTTTAATTAGCTCCGGGCATTTGAGAGTCGACTCGGGCTCCCAGGTGTCACTTTCTGGCTCATAGCCTTTCCAACGTATCAAATAATGACGAACTCCTCTCACCATTTTCTCGTCGATGACCTCTTCAACCTGTAATATCATTATAAAAATCAAATCGTGTTCTAATGAAAGCATATCAAATGTATTTATGGCGCCGTTTATTTTGAACTTTTTTAACAAAAAAACCCTGCCTGGATGTGAAAAACGCAAAATAATCGATTGTTTGCAAGATTCCAACTAACTTTCATAGGAGATATGTATCGCATGCTCACTATGAAATTAAATTTCAAATTAAAGATGAAAAATTGTTAATTTTTAATATTTGTGTTGGCGCATCATTCACATATTTAAATAAATCTTGTTGAATTTGTTGAAGGAGGACATGTGAAGTAACACAAGCCACAGGCAATGATAAGAACTGTAATTAATAAGCTAAGCTGTTCCATGAAGATGTCATTAAAATGTTAACTAGATAACAACTTGTTGACAGATTATAAGTTATTAGCATATTAATGACGTCTGGGTTTAAATTAGTGTCTTTTAGGTGTATATTAACCATTTATGAAATGTATCACACTGTTTAATAATGTTAAATTCTTGCTGAAATTTTTTCCAGGTGAAATACAAAATATGAATTTGGCCAATTTAATAAAATGCAACTTTGCTTTATACACCAGACAAACGGTACATTATGTAAAAGGAGATGCTTCTTCTCCCATATGTGGGATTTCATATAAAGCTAACGAGTGTCCCAAAACTTTCGCTATCGAGCAGGCATTGAAATTAAAAACATTCAGTTCCTAATTTATTTTATAGTTCCCGAGAGCTCGGTGCAAGATAAAAACTCATCTTGTATAGTGTAACTTTTCGGTCATACCAAAAAGGCTAATATTTTCCAGTTTTAATTTCACTCCAGTTCTCTATAAATCAAAGGTCAATTTACGGCCCTATATGTAAAAACAATTGCAATTACTTTATATGTGAATGTGAACGACCCACTGTGTACAGGGTGGGCCAAAGTAGACGCTTTCTTATGGAAACTCATGTTCCTGTCAGATATAGAAAAATTTTGACCAACGTCTCCCGAGCTCAAATTTTATGAAAAAGTTACTGGTGCAAACAGAATTTTGCTATCATAAACCGTTAGGCCGCTAGGGGGCGTTTTTCAAAATTCGTCGATTTCTTTAAACCCTTCTAGCTTTTTGTTTTTAGTAATAATTGATTTCTGTAAAAACTTTCTCATAGCAGTTTTTGGTGTAGAATAGGCTGGTAAATTTTGTTTTAATACAGGGTGATTCGTAAATTTGTTGCAACAAAAATTTTCTTATTTCCTATGGAACACCCGGTATATTTATACATTTTTTTGTAGTCCTTAAAATTCTCTTTTCAAAAATATATAATACTATATGTCTAAAGTTAGCATTTTACGGTGTTTTTGGTTTTAAGTTAAATAAACTAAAAATATCAAGTAGCCATTGTGTCATAGCGCCGCATGACCATTGTTTTAAACCAACATTTGCAATGTTTATGAGCAAAACAAAGTTGGCGCTAACTAAATAAGAAAAAACAAAAAGCATATAGGGTTACAAACATTTAGAACAAATAACAAAATTAATAAAACATATTACCACCCAACGATATGTCTTTTTATAACATATGTTCAAACTGGGCACCGTTCTGATTAATACACAAGCGGCACCGTTGTTTGACAGCATTTGCAGCATTTCTTAGCTCAATGTTAAAAATTGTAGCAAATGCATTTTGCACTGCTTCCTCTTGCAATTCTCTTGATGTAATCGGTTGTCTATATGTCAAATCTTTAATTTTTCCCCAAAAATAGCAGTCTAGGGGTGTCATATGGGGGACTTCACTGGCCAAGCGATTGGTCCTTGGTTCCCTATCCACTCTTCACCAAACTGCACTTTTAAGTAATTAGTTGTAACTCTTCAATTATGAGGCGGTGCACCATCTTGTTGGAAGGTGGAAATTTAAATAGACACGGACAAAAAACCAGATTATGTTCAAATTCAAAAGCTATTTGACTAATTTGACAGCGGCCAACTTTGTTTTCCTCATAAATATTGCTACTGTTGGTTTAAAACAATGGTCATGCGGCGCTATGACACAATGGCTACTTGATATTTTTAGTTTATTTAACTTAAAGCCAAATACACCGTAACATGCTAAATTTGGACATATAGTATTATATATTTTTGAATAGAGAATTTTAAGGACTACAAAAAAATGTATAAATATACCGGGTGTTCCATAAAAAATAAGAAAATTTTTGTTGCAGCAAATTTACGAATCACCCTGTATTAAAACAAAATTCACCAGCCTATTCTACACTAAAAACTGCTATGAGAAAGTTTTTACAGAAATCAATTATTACTAAAAACAAAAAAGCTAGAAGGGTTTAAAGAAATCGACGAATTTTGAAAAACGCCCCCTAGCGGCCTAACGGTTTACGATAGCAAAATTCTGTTTGCACCAGTAACTTTTTCATAAAATTTGAGCTCGGGAGATGTTGGTCAAAATTTTTCTATCTTTGACAGGAACATGAGTTTCCATAAGAAAGCGTCTACTTTGGCCCATCCTGTACATACCAGTACCCAGTCTCATCCAGCTCACACTTATAGGGAATTATTATTTTATCCACAATCACCTTATAATTGAAGTTTTATCCACACTTATGAACCGTCTAAAGTACCACTTTATCCACTAGTCGAATAATGAAATTACTTTATTCCACTAGTGGGATAAAACCATGTCACTTACTACTGCATTATTGGTAGCACTGTCAAGCTATGCCAAATTCGAAATTTGTAGGTTAAGTTTTGCGTCAATCTGTGTCACATAACAAACAAAACTTAACCTATTAACCTCTCGAATTTGACATAGACTGACAATACACTTCAGTACTGCCAAACGTATAACATTTGATCTTTCGGTATTTTCCAAATTGTCTCTATGACTTTTCATGGCTGTCAATATAAAACTTATGTTTTTTTAGATATTTATTGAGTTGTTGGATAAAACGTATTGCATTCGTGTTTTAGTTGCGTTTTATCCACTTAAGAAAATTAAAGCTTAAGGATTGTCACTTTGGGTGTGACTTTTGGTAACGCTGCAATAAATTAATCAAAGGAAACTGGATTTCTAACTTGGGAAACTAAGCGTAAAAACATTCCACCTAATTTCTCTAACCAAATCAAACATTGATATTTCCCAATTGAAAATTCCCTACTTTTACTTGTTTTCCTCCTAATTGTAGTTAAGGTTACTTGAGAAACCCGATAATAATGAATATCAGCAGCAGCAGGAGAATTGGCCTCAGATTCTGCATTTTTCCCAATGATTTGACTGATTTAGAAGCATATGATGTGATAAGTAAAAATTAATACTACATATCGTGTTAATATGGGACCGACGGCTTTACATCACTTCCGAATGATGGCATTCTGGAGAGGTTTACATTCGCATGTTTTTTATTTTTAAAAACCTCACAGGACCGGGGATCGAACTGGTGACCTTTAGATCAGTAGTGCAATGCTTAACCAGTGAGTTACCAAGCCTGACAAATTAGGTATTTTAAACAATACAAATTCATATGTATCAAAAATATAGAATTGTGACAAAACTGTAAGTAATAAAATAACTAAGTCTATTTGGAAAGTGGTATCTGAGCTTTTAAACAACCATAAGAGTCGAAATAATTTAGAAGACAACAATGAAACATGTAATAGTATCAGAAAAAAATATGGCTATTTTAAAGTTGATTGTTGAGACCTAACACAGATTCAACTGGAAAGAGTGAATGAAGTCCATGGAAATTCAAACGTATGAATATGTTGGTGGCAGCAGTCAGTTGACACAAAACCTAACCTGCTAACTTCGAAGTTGAATTATACAGATTGGGCCATAATTATATATAACAGCAATGAGATAACATGAACAACAAAATAGAATGCTTGAGTAAGAAAGAGATGACCATACGAAAAAATATATTTTAGTAAGCATGTGTGGTTGACATCGGTCATAATTAAAATAAGCGTTATGCCTACTCGAATATTTACTACTATGTTTATCTCTTACTCAAGCAATACGTGTTATTTTCTTGTTCATGTTATCTTATTGCCGTTATATATAATTGTGGCCCCATCGGTATGTTAATGGCACTGTAAGTCTATGTCAAATTCGAGTCGAATTTGACAGACTTACAGTGTCACCAACATATTCAAATTCGAGATTAGCAGGTTAGTTTGCGTCAGTTGGTGTCAAAACCGATGGAAAACCTAACCTGATAACCTCGAATTTGACATAGACTTACATTGTCACCAACATATTATTCAAATTCAAGGTTAGCAGGTTATATTTTGCGTCAGTTTGTGTCAAAACCGACGGAAAACCTAGCCTGATAACCTCGAATTTGATATAGACTTACAGTGTCACCAACATATTATTAAAATTCAAGGTTAGCAGGTTACGTTTTCCGTCAGTTTGTGTTAAAACTAACGGAAAACCTAACCTGATAACCTCGAATTTGATAGAAACTTACAGCGTCACCAACATATTATTCAAATTCAAGGTTAGCAGATTAGATTTTGCGTCAGCTTGTGTCAAAACCGACGGAAAACCTAACCTGATGACCTCGAATTTGACATAGACTTACAGTGCCACCAACATATTATTCAAAATCGAAGTTATCAGGTTAGGTTTTGCGTCAGTTTTGACACAAATTGACGCAAAACCTAACCTGCTAACCTCGAATTTGACATAGACTTACAGCGCACCAACATATCATTTAAGTCGGGATTAGCAATTTAGGTTTTGAGTCAGTATGTGTCAAAACCAACGGAAAACCTAACCTGCTAACCTCGAATTTGACATAGACTTACAGTGGCACCAACATATTATTCAAATTCGAAGTTATCAGGTTAGGTTTTGGGTCAGTTTTGACACAAATTGACGCAAAACCTAACCTGCTAACCTCGAATTTAACATAGACTTACAGCGCACCAACATATGATTTAAGTCGGGATTAGCAGTTTAGGTTTTGCGTCAGTTTGTGTCAAAACCAACGGAAAACCTAACCTGCTAACCTCGAATTTGACATAGACTTACAGTGGCACCAACATATTATTCAAATTCGAAGTTATCAGGTTAGGTTTTGGGTCAGTTTTGACACAAATTGACGCAAAACCTAACCTGCTAACCTCGAATTTGACATAGACTTACAGCGCACCAACATATCATTTAAGTCGGGATTAGCAGTTTAGGTTTTGCGTCAATTTGTGTCAAAACCAACAAAAAAACCTAACCTGCTAACCTCGAATTTGACAGACTTACAGTGGCACCAACATATTATTCAAATTCGAAGTTATCAGGTTAGGTTTTGCGTCAGTTTTGACACAAATTGACGCAAAACAACCTGCTAACCTCGAATTTGACATAGACTTACAGCGCACCAACATATGATTTAAGTCGGGATTAGCAGTTTAGGTTTTGCGTCAGTTTGTGTCAAAACCAACGGAAAACCTAACCTGCTAACCTCGAATTTGACATAGACTTACAGTGGAACCAACATATTATTCAAATTCGAAGTTATCAGGTTAGGTTTTGCGTCAGTTTTGACACAAACTGGCACAAACCCTAACCTGCTAACCTCGAATGTGACATAGACTTACAGTGCCACCAACATATTATTCAAATTCGAAGTTATCAGGTTAGGTTTTGCGTCAGTTTTGACACAAATTGACGCAAAACCTAACCTGTTAACCTCGAATTTGACATAGACTTACAGTGGCACCAACATATTATTCAAATTCGAAGTTATCAGGTTAGGTTTTGCGTCAGTTGTGACACAAATTGACGCAAAACCTAACCTGCTAACCTCGAATTTGACATAGACTTACAGTGGCACCAACATATCATTCAAGTCGGGGTTAGCAGGTTAGGTTTTGCGTCAGTTTGTGTTAAAACTGACGGAAAACCTAACCTCTTCTTCTTGAAGTTCCACTGATATCGGAGATTGGAAATCATCATCACTACCCGGACTTATCAATTGCTTATCTGAAGAGTTCTGTCGATGTGCAACCGAACCACTCCCTCAAGTTCCAAAGCCAAGAGATTTTTCTTCTGCCGACAGTTCTTTTGCCTTTGATCTTGCCTGAATTATCAGTTTAAGGACGTTATACCTATCTCCTCTAAGAACGTGTCCTAGATATTCTAATTTTCGGGTTTTTGTGGTTCTAGTAATTTCTCTGACTCTATTCATCCGGCGTAGCACTTCATCGTTAGAAACCTTGTTGACACATGATACTCTCAGCATCCTCCTGAGCACCAGCTCCTAACTTGTAAACCTCAAATTTGACATAGACTTACAGTACCACCAACATATTATTCAAATTCGAGGTTAGCAGGTTAGGTTTTGCGTCAGTTTGTGTCAAAACCGACGCAAAACCTAACCTTCTAACCTCGAATTTGACATAGACTTACAGTGCCACCAACATATTATTCAAATTCGAGGTTAGCAGGTTAGGTTTTGCATCAGTTTTGACACAAACTGGCACAAACCCTAACCTTCTAACCTCGAATTTGACATAGACTTACAGTGCCACCAACATATTTTTCATAAGTTGTATAACACTGCACGTGTAGCCAACATCAAATAGTTAAAATAAATGGTGCCAAGATAATGACCATTCAAAAAGGTTAGACAATTTCTGAAGGTACTGTAGAATTTCACTTTAACTGGCCAGCCAGCTTCACAGTAGAAGAAGCCATATTTACACGTACAAAACAGTCCCCTATTGTAAAAAAAAAAAAAAATGCGAACCGAGTATAATTAGCATCTGTCATAAATGTTATAACTATTTTTAAGGATATTAAATAAATACTGTGTTGGATACTATTGACTTAGTATTTATTAATAGGTATTTTTATTAGATTTTATAAAGTTAAGGTGGAAATTTCCCAAAAAATATCTACCATCTTGCATTAAAAAATGTAAAATAAATAATTAATTTGATGTTATTACATTTCATACTAAAAATAATACAGTGTAAGTAATGTCTTTCTTCCATCGTTCCAACAATTTATGATGTTCCTTTTCAAACATTCTATATGCAGGCTCTCGTCATAATTAAAATGAGCGTCAAGCCTACTTGAATATTTACTACTATGTTTATCTCTTTCTATCTCAAGCAATACGTGTTATATTCTTGTTCATGTTATCTCATTGCTGTTATATACACAGTGGGTAAAAAAAAAGATAAATTTTTAAACGCTGATCAACGTTGCTCGGTTTCAACAAACTGGTTTAATTTTGAAATAATTCCCCGAAGCTAGTTCTGCCAAAGACTAACCGTAAATGGTACACTTTTTTTCTATGGGGCAGCTACTAAAACTAACGAATTAACTAGTATAAGAAACGAATTCGATTATATAGTTTTAAAATTCATGAATTAATCAGTTTGGAGATCCTCTAATTTTGAATAATTTAATATGAACTATCGAGTAATTGTCTACATATTTAAATTATTTTGCTGTGTGCTTATATCTTATTTTTATAGTTATGATTGCAGTTTTAATCTATATTAACATTGCCAATATATCGTTAATTTTTGTCGATAAGTAACATGAAAAATGAAAGCCGAAATTCATATAAATGCGCCTCCTAATTCATAATTTACGTCGAAGCCAGTGAATAAATAACTGCTAAAGCTAGTAGCAGTTTTTCAACGTGTTGGGCAGGGGAGGCCTAAAAAGCTTTGTACATTCCTTACACTCTTCAAGGTCTAACCTACAAATTCACCTACATTCATTGTAACTACATTTCTTAAAGTTTGTACGTATAGCAGTAATTAGATAAGGTTTCGTTAGACTACTTAATTTTTTTTAAGTATATACAATTTACAGGAAGGTTTCATATTTCTAATTTCCTCCTATCCTTCAGAATGTAAATAAGCGCAGCAATTTACCTCGTATTGGGCCTCTTCTTCGGAGGCTTCCTCTTCCTCCTTTTTGCAGCCTCTTGTTGGTGGCCGCGCTCTTGCGTTTGTCCGACTTCCGCCGCTTCACCTCGGGTTCCGGCTCGTCTCCTTCGAAATTCTTTAAGGAACAGATTCAAAAATCAAATTGCTCAGATATCTTAATTGTGCAAAACATTTACAATTAGATAATTTCTGTAGTTTGAATTTTAATGTAGTTTTCCTAAATACTCGTTTTGTACACAAAAACGCATAAATAGGTGCCTAAAATGCAGGATTACAAATGGGTACTAATAAAACGTTCAGTATTTAATCCAGTTTTATTCAGTAAAAAAATATGTATGTTCAGTAATCAACTAATTTTTGCAAAGTATAAAACCCGAATGGTTAGTAAATATTGCAAATTACACAACAAAAAAATAAAAATGGCCAGTAAAATATGCACGGTATTTTATTACATTTTGTACAGTTTAAAACGCATATCAAAGAAATAGAAGATGCACAGTAATTTATTTGAATTTGCACGTAAAAATAATAAACGTTCGGTAACAGTGACTTCCTTTGCCGGCTGGATATTTGAGGTTAGGTTTTATGTTATAAGTTGGCTAAACAGCAGAAAAATATAAATCTGAAAAGTGAGACAGACGGTACAAATAATGACAATAATAGCTGCATTATTCCTGCTGGTAATACGACTCATATAGAAGAATTTGATGCGACAAAAAAGGATGGCCTAGATTTCTCTTCAATTGATGAGTTTAAATCTGTGATGTTCAAAATTTTGAGAACAGTTTTGCTCAAAGATAAAAGTTAATGGCTTGATGGCCATTGTGGCTGTCCAGCATTCCTAAAAGTCAAGAGAGTTTGCTGCTCTAATAATATAATGTTATATATTTATGTACTAGCGGGAAATATTTAAATTTGTATTCTTGTATTTAAGAGAGTATTTTATTTTTGTTTCTTTTTTATACAATTATAAAAGTTTGTGTCGTATTTGTCTTTTCTTCTTCTTTTTATAATGACTTCGTTGGAAGTATACATACAGTGCGTCTCTGCGAGTATCAGATATAGGACAATTAAATTTGAGAAATTGTGAAAGATCAACTATTGTTGTGTGCGCATTGATGTACGCGATTGGTCAGAAATGCAAACAATTTGAAATTAATTTACGTTTGTCATTTTTGAACAATCACGTACCTCGTTGGCTATACAGCAATAATTGATGGCCCAATAATTTTCCAATGTTAATTGGCTATGCCTGATAGTTGGTGAGAAACACTGTCGATATTCTATGCAATCCAGGTTATCTGCAGTAACATTCTGGCGAGTGTTTTGTTAAATAACTACGTAATAATATCTAAATAATATTCCTTTCAATATTATTCTATTGACTATTTATTTTATGTCATATATTATTTTTACTGAATATATTTTATTTTACTAAACATTTTTATATTGCGGTCTCTTTATTTTATTTACTAGAAATAACGTTTTTTTACTGAACAAAATTACTTATGGTTTTAATATAGTAATGCTCATTTAATTTGTTGCCTTGCTTTATTGAAAATTAAACGTCTTACTGTCGGTTTGATTTTTTGAACAAAGCATTTATTATTTGTACTAAATACTATATTTTTCCTGAACATCTATAATTTTTACTAAGATTTATTATTTTACTGGGCGCTTATTGATTTGTTACTGTTTGTCTACTATTTTTACCAAAAGATTATTATTTTACTAATCATTTATAATTTTTACTGAACGTTTAACATTTTTACTGTGCATTTATTACTTTTACTGAACATTTATTATCTTACATAACATATATTAGTTTTACTTGATGCTTATTATTTCTACTGAGCAAATGTACTTGATGTTTTAATAAAATACCGTGCATTTAATTTGTTGCCATTACAAATGTTGGTCATATTGTCTTTCAATATTATTAAACACTCATATTTCTACTTCCACAATTGTTTTGGAAAAAGCCTGAATCGGCGAGCCTCATTTATTTACATCGACAACCTAACTGATACCATCTGAAACAATATATACAAGCTCAGCAATTTACCTCGGATTGGGCCTCATCTTCGACGCTTCCTTTCCTTTTTGGAAACTTTCTTGTTGGTGGCCGCGCTCTTGCGTTTGTCCGATTTTCGCTGCTTTACTTCGGGTTCCGGTTCGTCTCCTTCGGAATTCTTTAAGGAACAGATTCAAAAATCAAATTCCTGGATAATCTTAATTGGCAAAACCAGTTTTAAACGATACAAACTAGTCAGGAGAATTTAAAAAATCTGTTATTTGAAATAACATCGAGCTATGTACAACAAGCTTATAAACAGCAATATTCTATTCAAATTAAGCACTCACTTGTGGGAGGGCTTCTACTAAATTTACATTCTATTCATTAAATGTAGTATGTACTAGTGTAGTAGGATGTTTTTTTAAGTAATTAATTTTTAAGTATGTTCAACATTTATAATTAGATAATTTTTATAATTTGAATTTTAATGTAGTTTTCCTAAATACACGCTGTGCACACAAAAACGTGGCAACAAACTACAAAGCATCAATTCCGTTGGTTTGCCCTTTGCCGCCACCAATTTCGGACTTGCGCAATTGCGCATAAATAGGTGCCTAAAATCCTAAAATGCAGGATTACAGATGTTTGCGAAATGTCATGGCAATTTGACAATTCTAACATTTAGTAACAGTACATTATGTTGGTCAAATTGTCTTTCAATATTTCTACTTCCCACAATTGTTCTGGGAAAAGCCTCAGCCGGCTAGCGTCATTTATTTACATCAACAACCTAACTGATAAGATCTGAAACAATGTATACACACCGTCCAAAATGTAAACAAGCACAGCAATTTACCTCGGATTGGGCCTCCTCTTCGGAGGCTTCCTCTTCCTCCTTTTTGGCAGCCTTCTTGTTGGGGGCCGCGCTCTTGCGTTTGTCCGATTTTCGCCGCTTCGCCTCGGGTTCCGGCTCCGCGTCCTCTTCGGAATTCTTTGCCTCTCTTCGCTTGAATTTTTTGGGTCACTCGATTCTACGCCGTTTTGTTCGTCGTCGTTCTGCTGCTCCACTTTTTCTTTGCGTCCTTTTCGCTTCATGTTAATTTTTCTCATAGAACGTCTTGCACGCACACTACGAATCAAGCCTGCTGATCGGCTGCTTGGTCGGCCAAATTTGTTTGGAGCGAAAGCGCTGACGCTGTCACAACGCGGAATGCAATAATACGGCGCGTACTCAACTGTCAAAACCTTGGCGGCATGAAATTCCCTGTGGCCGGCACCCCTGTTTGCTACTTTTCAAGTCGACACGTTTTCTGCGACACTAGAATAAAATAAATTTGAATTTCAATGCGGTTAATAATAAATTATACTATAATTTCGTTTTTTTTTTTTGTATTTTCACAAAATCGCATCAAATCAGGAAATGCAGTCAGCACATCTAGAGTCCCTGTCAGTATTGCCAACTCTTGACTTTTTCTGTAATAAAAATTAATGAATAGATTTGGCAGTTTGGGTATAGTATTCCAACCAAAATTGGAAAGTTATTTAAAATCTAGTACACCATGAAAGTGTAAGTCATGTCTAAGTTGGTTTCATACAATCAGTAAATAATATTCTAATGTCACTCAGCTTTCAAGTAATGACAGTACATTTGCACACTGTACAAGTAACTGTTTTGTTAAGGCATTGTAAGATTGTGCATGATTTAAGTAGGAATTAGTTGAGTTTTTAAAACCGTATAGTACGATAGAAAATATTGAAAAACGTATACGTCTTCCAACTTCCCATGCATATCGCCAAATTTGAAGGTTACTGTCGAAGTGTCATGAATGACAATCAAACAGTAATTTATGAATTAAATACGAAGTGACTTACTGTTCTCAATGCTGGCTGATTTTAAATAGCTTTCCAATTCTCGGTTGGAATACTATAATATACTTACAGAGAGTCTTATAAAGGCACTACTCTACGTTAACTTAATTCGTTGTAAAAATAAACAAAAACGCATGAAAATTTGTTTACTAATGAATAAAATGCTAAGCACTGCCGTTTTGATGCGCCTTTGTTATTTTAACAGCGAATAAGTTAACGTAAGTAGTGGTGTTTATAAGACCGGCAGTTATAGTTATAATAATTTAATTCTGCACAAATACGGGAAATTGTTAGTTTTTTAGTTAAAGTTGACTTTAGCACTCGGTCTTTAACTCTGTAGACTAGAGGACATATATGTCATCTGTCATTTAATTTTTTATAAGGTAAAGGCATATATGTATTATACATATATTGCTCGTAGGGCCTGGAACGACCGAAAACATTACGCGCGACATAGTCTCACTCGAGTATAAAGCGTCTAGTGCGCATGCCTGATAATTCGAACTCCGCCTTTAGAAGCGAATTTTAAACTTGACTACTTCCCCACCGCGCGGACGACGCCGCCGCGTTGCGCACAGCTCACATATACACTTGCTTTCAAAACTTCGCGTACACTATTTTTCGCTGTATTAAATCAGGGTTGTAATTAATCAACTCTCACATTAAATTTTGAAAGTCAAAATGCCTCGACTGACAGAGCACATGCTGTCAATGTCATTTTAACCTAATCTGAGTCAAATATCTCTAAATTCGAGCCACGACTAATGAACCCAAGCTGTCAATGTCATTTTTAACCTAATCTGAGTCAAATATCTCTAAAATTCGAGCCAACCGACTAATGAACCCACTATCAAAGACAAAATAATATAATACGAGTATTACATTATTTTGTCTTTGCCAACTATATCAAATCTCCGTCTCGGCGGAGCGGATCTTTTGGTGAAGATCCCAGCCCACTAGGGGGGTGCCTAAACGTGCTGTGCGGGGGATGTATGTTCGTATGTGTACACGATTCCGGTCGCCAGGAACCTTCCTGAAGTCTTGGATCGTTTTCATACGATAGGTCCTCCGAAAATGAAGGCAACATCAACTTTTGAGCTACGGTCGTCGGCAAGAAAATTTTTTTTTGTGTTTTTTTTTTAAATAAATGGTTCATAGCATTTCATTGTATTAGCGAAACGGAGTGATGCTGAGTATCGAAGTATTCTTGGAATGCACGGAAGGGCGCTTTTCTTGGGTGGGCGGTACCGTATATTTTTATGTTTGAAATTGTAAATTATATCAATGTAGGGGAAGGGCGGTCAAAGCGGAGCGGGCGGGCAAAGTAAAATATAAATTTAAAATTTTTGTTCTGTGGCGGGCTTTCAGTCAACCACCATGCATTGTTAGCTTTACACAGTTGGCACTTCTGGGTGAAGTATGGCCGTGCTCTGTTATACTCATATATATATAATACACATATATTGCTAGTAGGGCCTGGAAACGTCAGAAAACATTACGGCGCCGACATAGTCTCACTTAGAGTATAACGCGTCTCGTGCGCATGCGTGAGAATTCGAATTCCACCTTTAGAAGCGAATTTTAAACTTGCCCACTTCCCCATTGGCCGGACGACGCCGCCGCGCTTGCACACAGCTCATCATTATACATTGAAGAGTTGATTGTCTGTCTCACTTCCTTGGTCAGTTTCCCACTCATAACCGCTAGCAATATAGTAAGTATTAGATATATGATATAATACACATATATTGCTAGTAGGGCCTCGGAACGCTAGAAAACATTACGGCGCCGACATAGTCTCACTTAGAGTATAACGCGTCTCGTGCGCATGCGTGGGAAATCGAACCCCGCCTTTAGAAGCGAATTTTAAACTTGATCGCTTCCCCATTGGGCGAACGACGCCGCCGCCCTTGCGCACCGCTCACCGTTATACATTGAAGAGTTGGTTGTCTGTCTCACTTCCTTGGTGGGTTTCCCACTCATAGCCGCTAGCAATATAGTAAGTATTAGATATATGGTTATACTAGTGTGGAATGCTGGTGTGGTTTGTGTTTTTGCTGTAAAAATTGTAAGTATTTTTTTGTATTTTAGAAGTCCTGCCATGGATTTACTAACTATTTTCTTGGCCTACTCTTTGTAATTCGACAAAACAAAGTCTTGAGAGTATAACGACAGATAAGCATGCTATTTCCACTGTGTTGAAAATTGATATTTACTTTTTCCACGACCGGGAGTAGAAGTCTGTTTCTATCAGAGCCAGTAGATATAGAGAGTACCGCCATTCTTTGATCCGTGAAAATGCCGCTATCGCCGCCATTTTTGTTCCCACCAGCAATGACTGATTCAGGTATGTCTAAAATTTTACTTGAAATTGGCAAGACTGTAAGTCTATGTCAAATTCGAGGTTAGCAGGTTATGTTTTGCTCCAGTTTGTGTCAAAACTGACGCAAAAACTAACCTGCTAACATCGAATTCGAAATAGACCAACGGTCTTGCCAATTTTAAGTAAAGTTTTGGATTGCCAACAAACGTCACTTTGACGGAATTGTGTTACAAACCTCAAAGTGACGCATATGTCAGAGGAATAAACATGGCGGACGTGGCGGTACTCTCTATCTACTGGCTCTGGTTTCTATAGCATCAAAATTGTCACATATAATATCATAAGAGCATTAATTCTTTCCGGAAATTTTTTTGAGTGCGTTCCAACAACGTCGTATTAATTTGCCTGAGCGGGACGCGAGGGCAAATTAGGACGTTGTTGAATGCATGAAAAATAATTTCCGGATATGAATTAATGCTCGAATGCAGATTCGGTAAGAAAATCGTAACGACACAAACCCTAAAAAAAAGTAACGTCTACCTACAAAAAATTTCCAAGAAATTTTTGTTGTCTTGGTTACGACTTGTGAACTAATTTTTCTATTGGTCATTAATGAGTGTCGTACGATTTTCACAGAAGTAGAACATTTGCTCCCTAAAGACTAAATAAGACAAACATTTACCTAGGGAGTTTTCAGGGGGTTTTGCGTCAGTTTTGACAGAAACTGACCCAAAACCTAACCTGCTAATCTCGAATTTGACATAATTGTGAGCTCTTGTCATAATGACTTACAGTGCCACCAACTTTAAAATTTACCATAGGCTACAAATTTTAAAATAATTGTAACTAAAATGTCAATAAATGACGTTTAAAAAAACGGGTTTTTCGTTTTTAATCTTCCTGCAACGTGAAAAAAATAGTATATGCATCTCGGAGAAAATGCTATTTTGCTTCAGTGCAATTTCTCTCCCTCATTGCATAATCTACTATTTTGTCACTGTTACATCCTGTCGGGCAAAGTGAAATAGTGTTGCGGCGGGCAATTTGAAATAGTATTTCACTTTGCCCGCAATGTTTGAAATATTTTTATTTTCTTTTATAATTTGTTCAAGGTCAAAATGGTTTACAAATACACACGGAAAACGAATCAACAGGGATGGGATGAAAATCAAATGGAAACGGCACTGTCATCTGTCAGGCAAGGAACGGGAATAAATGCGGCAGCAAGGATTCACAATGTTCCAGTTGCAACACTGTTTAGGAGACTGAAGAAGCCTGTGGAAGAAGCAGCAAAAAAAGGTTTGGGAAGATTTCGAACAGTCTGCAGTGCTGAGCAAGAAAATATCCTCGTTGAGTATCTCCTAGAAATGGAAAAACGAGTTTTTGGCCTGACAAGATCAGATCTCAGGGATCTCGCCTTTCAATTCGCTGAACGAAATCAACTCGCACATTCATTCAATAAAATAGATCGAAAAGCAGAAAAGGACTAGGTGACTGGATTTCTACGATGACATCCAGAACTATCTTTGCGGCTTCCTGAGAATACGTCAGCAGCACGAGCTTCAGCATTTAATGAGGTTAACGTAAATAAGTTTTTCAATCTTCTTGAAGGGTTGTATGAAACTCACGGCTACACTCCGGACAGGTTATACAATTGTGATGAAACTGGGGTCTCTACTGTGCCCAACAAACCGTCTAAAATACTATCTAGAAAGGGGAAGAAGCAGGTGGGCGTATTATCGTCAGCTGAGAGAGGAACTCTTGTCACGGCTGAGATTTGTTTCAGTGCTACTGGAAACTATATTCCACCAGCACTGATATTTGCAAGAGTCCGAACTAATCCACTGTTTGAAAAGGGTGTTCCCACCAACACAAAAATCTTCACACACCCATCTGGATGGATGCTGTCAAATATTTTTGTAGAATGGTTCAAACATTTCCTTAAATATTCGAAGCCTACAGCTGAAGAACGTGTTTTGTTAATCCTTGACAGTCATGCTACACACGTCAATAATCTAGAAGTAATAATGTTGGCAAAAGAAAATAATGTGGACATTTTAGTGTTGCCTCCACACGATGTAGCCTTCATGTATCCTCTGTCAGCATACTATGAACAAGCTGTAAGGGTATGGCTGAGAGAAAACCCTGGAAAAGTTGTCACGATTCATGACGTTGGGTCTCTTTTTGGAAATGCATACTCAAAAGCAGCTACCTTACAGAATGCAATCTCTGGCTTTAAAAAATCTGGAATATACCCCTTTGAAAGAGTTTTCCCAAAGGATTCTTATTCAGCAGCTGAGACAACGAATCTTTTGTCAAGTAGTAATGAGGATCAAGCTGAGACACCCTCAACTTCAACACCTTTAACGCGCACACCCCCAACGGCAACATTTGTTTCACCTTATGACATTCTACCCATTCCTCATGTGGATGATTCAAATGAGGGTATTGGCAATAGAGCAACAATACGTCTTAGACGTAAACGTCGCAGAGGTACGACAACTATAGCTACAAGTACACCTGTCATTGAAGAAGGCAGAACAAGAAGCAAAGAGTGAAAAGGTACCAAGAAAGAAGGTTGAGAAGGTCAAAAAACAAGTCTTTCCTTCAGACTCTGACAGTGATCGTACTGACACGAGCCTCAAGCTGGACGACAATGACTCTGAGTGGGCGGAGACATTCTCTTCAGGTGAAGACGAAGGAGGTAGAAACAATACTCAAATCATTACACCAGATATGATAGATGAAGGAAGCTGGATTGCTGTCAAGTACGAAGGAAATTGTTTTCCTGGTTTGGTGGTCAAGAAATCCAGCGATGAAGTAAAAGTAAAATGCATGGAAAGAACACAGAAATATTTTCAATGGCCCCTGAAAGATGACATAATGTCATATTCATATGCTGATCTGTATATGACTGTCCAGGAGCCAAAGGCGATGCGGAGAGGGTTCTTTGATGTCCCTGAGCTGTCTCAGTTTATCGAAAAATAGCTTAAATAGTGGCCTGTAATATTTTGTTTTACTTTGTAAACTTGAATTGTTCTTGAGAATTAATAAATGTGCGTTTACTTTATAACTATTACACTATTTCAGTTTGCCCGTCCCAAAATTTCACTTTGCCCGCACTAGGTCGGGCAAAGTGAAATAACGCCTCCACGAAGAAAAAAAAATATTTCAGTCAATTGTGATTAGCTGCAACTGACAGTGCCTTTGGTTGTTAAAGGTCAATAACATATAAGTCAGATGCCATAAGTTGAGAATTTTTCGAGTTCAGTCAAAGTTTTGAGAATTCTTTAAATTTTAACTATGTCACTTTACCCGCCCTTCTCCTACTGTCATCCTAGTCTAACCAAAAATTTAATTTTGACATTTTTACTACTAGTCACCAGATTTTCGGAAAATTGCATCGTAGATTTTTTTCAATTTGGTCAAAATGCACTTTGCCATTCAGTATAGAGTCACTACTCTTTAAAAAGCTTTAATGTCAGAAATGTTATCTGGGTACTCTAAGATAATAGTGTTAAATTAACCCTTTATTATAAAAAGTATCATACATTCATATAAGGGTCATTCTAAAAAATTATCACTATTCTTGTTTCATAATACAATTTGCTAAACGTTGGCTTTAATACTATTTACTTTTATATTTATACACAAGTATATTAAGAGACGAAGACATCGAAAATAGAGATGTATGGCGGAGAGGAACCGAGAGACGTCGACAGATGTAAAAAGCTCGGATATATATATACCTATGTTTTGATATCTATCAATCATGACAATTTTGTTAAAATATATAATTTTTAATTTAAAAATCTGGTGTGATACACTCACACAACTTCCTTTTACAGTGATCTTATAATTGGGCAAACATTTTATTCTAAGTATATTGTTATAATTCGGGATGATATTGCTCCATATTTGATTACTCTTTTTTCCATTTATGTGCTTACGATTATTCCTACCCATTTCAAACTAAAATTCCAACTATTTCAGAACCTAAAAATAACTTGCAAAAATGAAATTTAAATTATGTCTGTCGAATGATAAATCGGAGAAGACGCGTAGCGCAGTTGGGTAGGTGCTAGGCTTGCATTAAACAAGTCCTCGGTTCAAATCCCGTGGGGGTCGGAATTTTTCCGCAGCCTTGGCGATTGGAATCGGGCTCGCTGAGACTATTCACAGTTGGATACCAAATTAACTGTGCTTTACTCAGAACCACAGACCTAAGAGATAGAGTAACAAGGTCAACACATCAGCATGACACCCCACACACCATAGTTTCTGCCCAAGAACAAAAGTCACGCTTCGACTTTGTATCCCGAATCTGAAGCAAGTTGAGCATTGTACCACCAGATGCAAACGCATCAAGCACCAGCCTCTATACAGTGTGTCCAAGATAAGGAGGGCCAGTATGGGGATCTCGGTAATGGTAAGACATACAAATTTGGTTAAATGGGAAGAAAGTTGCGCAATTAAAGGACTAAAAAAATTACGTCTAGAAATCCTTGATATGATTTTTCGTTTTTGAGATATCTCAAAAAAACCGAATTTTTGGATTTTCTTTTTAATTTTTTTCTGGAGTTAATATTAAAGTTAGAGCGAAACTGATTAAACTTCTTTATAGCAACTTTTAGTGGACTTAATGATTACGTTATCAATTTTTTTATCCGACGTTTCGTCTTCGAGAACCCATCATCAACTTCATTTTTTTAAATACGGTCCTGGTTTTTTTATGCCAAATTTGCAAAGCCCTTGTTACTCTAAATTCAATAATGTACCACATATTATGGTTTAATTACGTTTCGAGCTTTTTTCTGATCATCATCTGAAAATTTTTTGGATACGGACCTGCATTTCTCATAATTTTTTAAAAATAAGTTTATACAGTAAGTTAGGCCTTTTACATGCCGTTAAAATATTAAAATGCACATCATATGGTCATAATTCTGATACATTAATTTAATAACCAACCAATAACTATTAACAATAAACAACAAATAAATGAACAAAAGATAGACAGAAAGAATGAGAAAACGAGCCTTGAAACAATGTAATAGGTATTTAACGTTTTGAAATAGAAGAAAAACTTAGAAGATTGGTTCTTGAAGCCTTTCAAAGTATAACGCCAGTATTGCTGAATAATGTTTTAGATTCTACAGTTAGATGTTATTTATGCATAGAGAATGATGGCAACTGTTTTGAATACCTACTGTAAATTTAATACCTATTAAATGATTTCGATGTTCGTTTTGTTATTCTTTCTGTCTATCTTTTGTTCATTTCTTTTTTGTTTATTGTTAATAGATATTGGTTGGTTATTAAATTAATGTATCAGAATTATGACATTATGATGTGCATTTTAATATTTTAACGGCATGTAAAAAGGCCTAACTTACTGTATGAACTTATTTTTACAAAATTATGAGAAATGCAGGTCCGTATCCAAAAAATTTTCTGATGATCAGAAAAAAGCTCGAAACGTAATTAAACCATAATATGTGGTACATTGTTGAATTTAGAGTAACAAGGGCTTTGCAAATTTGGCATAAAAAAACCAGGACCGTATTTAAAAAAATGAAGTTGATGGTTTCTCGAAGACAAAACGTCGGATATAAAAATTGATAACGTAATCATTAAGTCCACTAAAAGTTGCTATAAAGAAGTTTAATCAGTTTCGCTCTAACTTTAATATTAACGCCAGAAAAAATTAAAAAAGAA
This sequence comes from Agriotes lineatus, assembly GCA_940337035.1. Taxonomy (NCBI): domain Eukaryota; kingdom Metazoa; phylum Arthropoda; class Insecta; order Coleoptera; family Elateridae; genus Agriotes; species Agriotes lineatus. Next base: position 6,395,305 of record OW679196.1, on the reverse strand, counting down.
AATCAAAAAATTGGTTTTTTTTGAGATATCTCAAAAACGAAAAATCATATCAAGGATTTCTAGACGTAATTTTTTTAGTCCTTTAATTGCGCAACTTTCTTCCCATTTAACCAAATTTGTATCTCTTACCATTACCGAGATCCCCATACTGGCCCTCCTTATCTTGGATACACTGTATAGTAAGGTAAAATGAGGTTATCGATAATACATACATACGATAAATCGATACTGTTTGCTTTCTTCCCTTAAGACAGCATTTGAAAACGTAATTCCAAATTTTAAATAAAGTACTTGCAATAATAACGCCAATTTGACCTCACAAAGCTACTTTTTCTTCTTCCGGCTCGAAGCACCATGGATATTTTGCGGGTAGTCATCCTCTTGAAGGAATCATTTAAAACACCGCCGTGGTAATTGTAAATGCTTTATTTATTAGATACACATAGCGTCACGCTGGACGCTGTTGTTCTGTTGAGAGCTAGAATGCTACTGATGTTATCTACAACACATTGTCAGTTCGACTGCGCTCAAAGAACGCGCACGGCGCAGTTGCAATATCAACTTGATACTTAACAGTATCGTCGAATTGTTTTTGATTATCTTTATGGCCTAAGTCATCCTGGTATTAAAGCAACAACAAAACTCGTGGCAGAACGCTTTGTGTGGTCTAACATGAAGAAAGATTGTCATTCCTGGACTCAATCGTGTTAGTGTTCAAAAGTTTCGAGGCATGTGACGACTCCTGTAGGTACATCAAGACATAATTGGCCCATTGCCCATGGTAAGAAATTATCGCTGCTGTCTTACAGTAAGACAGATACTCCTGGTGGCCTGAAGGTTTTCTACCATACTGGATTTCCCGATTTGGCTCACCTTCTCAAATCACTACTGATCAAGGTCGCCAGTTTGAGTCTGAACTATTTAAATCACTGGAAATAACAATCGGATTTAAACGCACAAGAACAACGAGTTACCACCCATGCTCGAATGAAATGGTCGAGCGCTTTCATTAACACCTCCCACTGCCTCCTACACTTACAAGCCATGCTGTTGGAGATTTGACAATGCTGATCGTAAACCAATTTTTGTACTGTTTATTTATAACAACGTCTGTTCAAATGTGGCGTGAGTAAATATTAATATGTTGGACTGCTCTAAGTTTGAAGAAATACATTTATGTATATTGCTGTACTGTTCGTGATAAGTGAAAGTAAAATTGCTGCTAGAATTTATGGGCTTTTATTAAGTATTTCACTGAGGTAAGTAACAATCTAACCTCATTTTTAGGGCATTTCTTGTAACTTTTAATTTTATATTTAGAATGCCACGAAGACTCTGTGTACCAACTACAACAGTACCTTACAAGAAAATCGTATGCAAACTATAACATTTTCTTTTCCAATGGACGAGATCCGAAGGAAAGCATGGTTTCGTGCAACAGCACGAGAACGTTGGACCCCAAGAAAAAGTGCTGTCGTGTATGAAAATACATTTTAATGGGAAAGACATTTGAAAACGTTAGAAATGAGAGTGGAGATCTGCAGAACTGTTGCTGCATTACCCTTGAGTAGCTGACAATGCTGTCCCAAGCGTATTTCCAAATTTACCAACATATTTGTTGTCAAAAATGCCTCAAGAAAGGACAAATCCTGAATGTAGAAGTAGATAAGTATTGGAAAGACATGCACAAAAAGTGAAAGTGTTTTTAAATGATGACATCAGCAGTTTTTAGAAGTTTATGGAACAATTTACATCATACAAATTTAGATGTTACCGAGCAGATAAGTTTATTATGTTCAAATAAGATTATTTACAGCAGTAGCACCATAGTTTTTGCATATATGTTGTACTCTCAATCAGCAGTGGTGTATAGAAAGTTACAAACTTTAAAATAATCACAGAAATGGCCTTTTATCTATGGGTTACACAGGTTAAGTTGTTTTATTTTTATAAATATACTGTTACATGTTTGTATTACTCGAGTATGTAAATAAATTCACAATTATAGAAGCTATCTTTAGTTAATTACAGAGTAAAATATGATAAATAGTAAAACTGTGCTCTTTAAAGCAAAATTATTTCAAATTGAAGTATTGTAATTTAGGACCACCAACTACCAGAGATGCAATGTTGTCAAGTCTAACAGCATGGCTTGGAAGTGTAGGAGGCAGTGCACCTCCTCAAAGCTGCTCTCATGTGCCACCCAGAACTTACTTGGCTCAAAGCTCTGCCAATATTTATCGTTGGCATAAGATGTGCCTTCACAGAAGACTTACAAACCTCTTCCGCAGAAATCGTCTACGGAGAATCTCTACGCCTCCCAGGAGAAATGGTGAGTAAACCTGCTGCCGATGCAGAACAACCCGGTGATTTTTCGGATTCCCTAAACCATCTCAGGAATCAGTTGGCACGACTTCGACCAGTCCCTGCATCTCACAATGTTTCCCTTAAATTATTTATATTAAAGACCTAGCCACATGCACTCATGCATTTTTAAGAGACGACCGAGTTCGCCCTTTGTTATATAACCCTTTTTCGAACAGTTATTACAATTAGTAAATTGGATATCTACCCTATTGCTTAGTTAACAGAAGTAGTATTGAGAATAATGTATTAAACACTTACCTTGTTGCTATTGAATTATTTTCAAAATTGACATAGGTATCTTACTTATGAAAATATATGATTGAAATTATGTCACTTGACTATTATTTAAAATTACCACGGCTAGTCAGTTTATTGAGCAAATAAGAATCTATCTTCCTCAGCTGAATGAGTAAAGGTCATAATAATGAATCTCTTTATAATTGAATACTGAATTACAAAATTATTATTGTATTGACTTCTTTGTCAATCACACTCCTTAGTACTTTTAATAGAACCTTCTTTTAAGTGAGATTGTATTATTATGCTTGGTTTGACATTACAATCAATCAAAACTAAATGTCAAATTATTTAATCAAATTACTTTTTCCAAATTGAGGTTACAATTAATTACAGATAACTAGACCAAAATGATATAATTTCTACTTATAATGGCCGAAAACGTCGAGTACCCGAATCAAAGCAAATTTAGAAAACTTAATATTCTAAATTGCGCTCTAAACCTAATTTTGTCGTACCAAACTTGTTAATAAAAATACACTAACCTTCACGAAGACTCACTTGTACCTTGAGTGTATTTTCTATCAGCTCCTAACTGATTGGCAGTCGTCAAACACCTCCCTTGAGTTGTACAAGACCCAAAATAGCTCGTTGTAGCTCGCGTACCTCTTAATACCTTGATAAACGGTAGTACAGCATGCCACAATCACTCTCACTTACTGATGGTTTAAGTACCAATTACCACTTCAAATGGTTTCAAACAATGTTGAAATTATAATATGAATAATAATTGTGACCTTTGGTCAAATTTGTTCGTATCACGTACCAAATATACAACATTACTCTCACAATTAAAGGAAAGTTAGCCCTTTAACGTGACTTATTAAACGTAGATTATTCAAAATTAAAGAAGTTTTTTCACTTGCAGTAAACAACCCCTTGGTTGCCTATTGCTACTACTACCAGTAATCTATCACTAAGTGTTATCAGATGATACCCTTTAGATATCTGGATATTAATATTGAATTAATTAAGCATCCACACAGCATGCTACATTAGCCTACACCTTCTTTGCAACCACCATACACTGGGCCATATAAGATATCTCGAAACGAAAAAACTATAATGTTGCATATACGAGACAAGGATGTTTGCGTCAGTTTGCGAGTGAAGCCAGCATATATGGAAGATAATAAAAGCGAAAACACAACCAATACCCACAAGAACTATGCAAGCCGATACGGATGGCATGTTCATTTCAAGTTAGGACATCTCTTCTCTGTAGGGGGCTGATGTAGCAATCAAGATAGCAGCCGGAAAAGGACGGCTAAGAAAAACAACTATTATTAGTACTGTTTTGTCAATCACATGTATTTTAATAAATAATATATTTGATGTTGAGAAATACTGCATAAAAGCCCTTCCTCTAACGGGCTCAGGTTTTTGATTAATGACAATTTGTTGTCATCAATTTTGTTAGGCAACGTTTTCATAAAGAAGCAAATTTTACCAATAAAAATATATAAAGTACGTTTTTTTTCTATAATAACTGTCAAAGTGTTACAATGTTGGTCGATATGTGATTAAAACGCTAGGAAATATTTATACCTCGTGTTGGTAGAACTTTTTCAAAATTATGGTTATGTGTCAATTTTGAATGTCAAAATTTATTATTCTTCCAATTTGTCGTTTAATTACAATTACCTTTAACTTTGCAAACGTTCATTATGTTTATTTTCAAATATTGCAAGTTTAATAATTAATAAATTTGCAATATTTTACTATGCTGTTCGTTTTATCCACTATTATGACATATCTGTCAAAATGACAATATTTTTTTAGTGGAAGAAAAGAACTAAAAATCTATGTACCAACATTATTAAAACTAGGGACCCTGCAGGAATGCAACTTATCCCCTAGAAAGTTGACCTTGAAAATTACTTAAAAAAATATACTTTTTTATGGTCTCGTGATTACACTGTTGAAAATAGCGATAACAATGGCAACCAGTGTAATGTAGTGACTAATAACTATTGTAAAATAAGCAGCTGTTTGTTCTACTTTCGATTGATATACGAGGTAAGTACGTTCAACTTGGGGTTGATTGTATAACTTGATGCTAAACTCTTAGACGTGGCTCGGTAAAAACGATCGCCGTGCCAACTATAGTTTGATAGTTAAAAATGGCGCAATATTTGCTTTATTTGCTAGCACCACTAGTTCTGTCCTCTATGAGGGCCAGCTGCAATCCATAGCGGAGTCTTAAGCCAGAGAGTTGTCCCCACCATTAAAGACATGCTAACATAAATACTACACCTTTCTATAAATTTATTTTACTCAAATGTTTCGATAATACAGTAAGATATTCACATAGAAAAGTATGATAGATACATAAACGAAACGTAGGTTCTGCACGTTCACAAAGTATGTAATATTATTTTATTCTAAGTTAGAATATAAGTAAACAAAGATGTGGGTTGTACAACATATTTTAACTCTACAGCGCACTATATAAATTTGGAAGTCTTATACTAATTTATGCAGTTTTGTGCTCTAGGTATAATATTTAGATGTAAGCAAACTAGAGGGTATCGCAAAATATTCGACTACACAACATTAAGACACTGAAATTAGGCATACATATCTATAGTATGCTAAATGTTTTCACCACCTTAGGCTTATAGTACCGTATTGGTAAGTTTTATGACATATGAACTTGTATAATACAATTGCTTCAATAAACAATTGAAAATTATTGGACAACTCATTTATAGTTTCGTTTTTTACTGCACACAAAATATTATTGGGAAGGTACCATACAGAAAATGAAGTGGTAAAAAAAGTATAAATTATACGCCACTGAAAGAAAAACTCTAAGTACACTGATAGGAAATGATAAAACTTCCATTTTTATAATAACAACAAAACAGTGAAAGATATAGTGGAGACTCGACATTTTTTACATTAATTTTTGCACATATTCAAACAAACACTTTTGTACTTCTTTTTTGATTGAAGCGCAACTTTCAGAGTTGTAGATTTTTAAACTAATACGCATAATGTCGATATAATAAAAATTACTATTTTAATAGTAATTCTGCTATTTAGAGTTTCAAAGTATTCATTAATAAAAACGGCTGCAGTTGATAAACCCCCGAGATCCTATTGGCGCACTGCAATGATTTGCAAACAAAAATTTAACTCAAATCCAATGTTTATAAAATTGCTACGTCATTCCATAAGTCGCAACAACAATAATCACTTTACCTAACCCAAATCGGTACTACGGTACTAGTACCTTTACAAAACGAACTTGAATGGCTTCTGCAATTATTCTGTTTCGTGGAATTGGACCCTAGAATAACAAACAGCCACTAAGATCAACATTTCAAAAATCAAATAATACTGACCGTTGCTTTAACGACGGCTTACTCTTCTTCCACTCCCTGAGGTATTCAGGGATTTCTTTTTCCCCACGTTCTTAGCTGACTCCACCTTGCTCGTGAATTTTTTAATGAGATCAGTGCAATCCAAATTCTCCTCGGGCTCCCAACTGTCTTGGGCACGGGAGTAGCCCTTCCAGGAAACCAGAAACTCGCGCTTGCCGTTCTTAGAATGCATGTCCAAAATACTGCCCACTTCAAAATCTTCATCTGATTCCCAACTAACCTCCTGAACTTTGGATCCCTTTTTAACCACCTTCTTTTGCTTCTTGGGTTTATCCTTCTTGCTTTTCTTGTTCTTAGCTGACTCGGCCCCATTCTCTTTACTGGCCTTATCTCTGAATTTTTTAATTAGCTCCGGGCATTTGAGAGTCGACTCGGGCTCCCAAGTGTCACTTTCTGGCTCATAGCCTTTCCAACGTATCAAATAATGACGAACTCCTTTCACCGTTTTCTCTTCGAGGACCTCTTCAACCTGTAATATCATTACAAAAATCAAATCGTGTTCTAACGAAAGCATATCAATGTATTCTATGGTGTGGTTTATTTTCAACATTTTTTAACAAAAAACCCTGTCCCGATGTTGAAAAAGACAAAATAATCTATTATTCGCAAGATTACCAACTAACTTTCATAGGAGATGTGTATCGCACGCTCACTATGAAATTAAATTTCAAATAAAATTGTTAATTTTTTAAATTTGCGTAGGCGGATCATTCACATATTTAAACAAATCTTGTTGAACTTGTTAAAAAGAGGACATGTGAAGTACCAAGTTTTGTTCTTGATAAAAGTCCCTGCATTTTCTAAAATTCAAAATAAACTTGCTAAAATTTAAATAGCTCCTTTCGTATACAGGGGAGGTTCAAAAATATGAAAATGACATAAGAATAAAGCACCCTTATTATTCAAAATAGACAAAAATGTTATTTAGAAAAGTTGCTTAGAATTGAGAGAAGGTATCAAATATGAAGTCACAGCCACCTACTCCAAAAAATAATTTCCTTTGTTTTTCCTTTTTTTTACCACCCTGTGCATTCCACTTCAGATTAACTATTATCAGATACGGTAAGAATATACTGTCAAAAGTCAGTGTCGCTTACTTAGCAACAAGAAACTTACGTGAATCGAAATTAGTGTTAAAAAATTTAAAAATGTGTGTCCAACGTGAAAAATACAAGTATCTTTAAAAAAAATGACAAATGATCCGAACATCAAACGTCAAAATAATAAAGAAGGAAACTTGATTCTTAATATTTGTTAAGTATAACATTCAAATTAAACATTTAAATTGTTCTGAATTCTTGTTGATAGTTGGATCATTTGTTTTTAAACTTTTTGAAAGATATCTGTTTTTTACTTTGGACAAAAAAAAATTATTTATTAGCACTAATTTCAATTAATTTTCTTGTTGCTAGTAAGCGACACTGATTTTTGACAGTATATTCTTACCGTATCTGATAATAAGTTAATCTGAAGCAGAATGCACAGGGCGGTAAAAAAAAAAAAAAACAAAGGAAATTATTTTTTGAAGTAGGTGGCTGTGACTTCATATTTTACACCTTCTCTCAATTCTAAGCAACTTTTCTAAATAACATTTTTGTCTATTTTGAATAATAAGGGTACATTTTCATATTTTTGAACCTCCCCCGTATACGAAAGGAGCTATTTAAATCTTAGCAAGTTTAGTTTGAGTTTTAGAAAATGCAGGGACTTTTATCAAGAACAAACCTTTCTAACAAATGCAAATTTAAAAAGTTGCCCCTTTGTTATCCATTATCCTGATCACGCTGTATATACAGGGTGAGTCAATAGTACGGGAACGCTCGATTGCACTTAAACCGTTACAGATATCGAAATAAGCCAAGTGTCACTATAGAGGGTGATTCAAATTCGAAGCTAACCACGGGGATTTCAAAAACGGTAAGAGTTAGAGGATTGGTTTAAATTTGGCAAAGTTGCGCAATTTAGTGCTCAACAATATGCTACCGAGAAACCAAGAAAATTTTATTTTATTTTCGAGTTTTTTTACAAAATTCAAATTTTGTCATATTTGTTTAATTTTTTCCTGATCTTATTTACCAAGATATTCAAAAATGAACAATACATTCTTTAGGAAACTTTTACCGGCCTACAAAATGGCGGTAACAATTTTTAATACGACGTTTCGTCTTCTGCTAACCATCAACTTTGTTTTTTCTTACGGCAGTCATCTTAAAATTTTCTTGGTTTCTCGGCAGCATATTGTTGAGCACTAAATTGTGCAACTTTGCCAAATTTAAACCAATCCTCTAAATCTTACCGTTTTCGAAATCCCCCTGGTTATCCTCGAATTTGAATATATATTACATACCCAGGTGGAAAGTGTTTCATTCTTGTCGAGAGATTAAGTAGTTGACCGAGACGCGTAGCGTCGAGGTTAACTTTATCTCGAGACAGGAATGAAACTTTTCATTGTGGTATGTATACTATTTTATTAGCAACAACTTTATACTAAACAATAATTGGAAAAATTATTATATTATGATACGACAGGTTGTGATGCGCATGAATGGATGAACGAGATTCTCAGTGTCCCTACCTAGACAGCGGTCGGCAATCACTTTTTTCCCAGCCGGTTAGAATAGTAGGCATTGCTCACCTCATCTGAGGTAAGAAAGTTCGTTTTTCTTACATAGCTAAGAAAGTAAATCATGCAATTTTTATGAAGAGACTGTACCGCATGTTAGCTGACTGCTGACGCGTGCTGATTCTGACAGCTGACATATTGATAGTTGACGGATAATTGACTTATGACTTGTGTTACAGTCTGTTTATACGAGGAATTAGGAATGCATTCTGTGAGTGTTCACATCCTTTTGATGCAGGTAAGTAAGAAACCTTAAGTGGCCCCGTGAGTGGCCCTTCATTCGAAGGAATTAAATTAAATTAACATCTCGCGCATGCGTACTCACGACAGGAGAGGCTAAAAATCACCGTGCGCGCTCGCGCTTTATTTTTTAATCCAACCAAAACTGCTTTGACAGTTTGACCTCAGTGGACATAACCTCAAAAAGTATAAATAGTAAAGCGATTTTTTAACGACAAAATTTTTAAGTTTTCAGAATTACTTATGAATAAAACTGTTTAGAAACATTTTGAGAACAGCATAAAATCGGAAAACATGCTGCATATTTTGCAGGATATTGTCACCTTTAACAACTTTAACAGTCTGTTGAATTATTTTTATAGTGTCAAATTTTGCTCCACTGAGGCCGGCTGGGAAAAAAATAGTATTCAAACTTCGTTAAGAAAGTGCTCTTGCATACCTTGCGCAATTACAAACTTCGCCTTCGGCTCGGTTTATAAACTTTGCGCTCGGTATGCAAGACTGCACTTTCTTACCTTGGTTTGAAATATACTATTCCGACCGGTTGGAAAGTTACAAGTTGGGAATAGTTCATTTTCCAACTTTTTAAAAGTCAGTAATAATGTTATTACATATATGGTTGCGAATAAAATTATTTTTCGTTATACAGGAAGTTCCATTTTCAGGGCAGTATTCAACTTAATTTTTTTAATGGAACACCCTGTATACTTGTAAATTGATAGTTTAGGAGATATTAGGATTTCTTTAAAAATGCACGCATTTCTCATCGATACCTACAGAGTGTCCCATGGAAAACAAATGAATTATAGCTTGACACACGTCATAATCGTACTTGCTGTACTGTATTCTAATATGTTGAGAAAATAAAATTAACAAAAGATGTGTTTAAGGAAAGTGATAGATACCCCCATAGAAGACACAAAAGTTAGACCTCTGAAAAGTGCAAAGCATATCCACCATTTCATCTTTCATTAATTTCATTTTCTCAACAAATTAAAGAAGTAAGGTAAAAAGAGTGCAATTTTGACATGTGTCAAACAATAACTCGCATATATTAATATTTCTATATTGTTAGTAGTCAGAGAACAGGCGAAAACATTACGGCACCGACATAGTCTCTCTCTGAGTACTATGCGTTTCGTGAGTATTTCTGGAATTCGAACTGCACAGCTTCGTTCACGTGTTCACGGACGACGTTTGCGCGCACATGCAATGCTTGCGCACAATGCACCAAGTCCGTAAAAGTCTGTCTCACTTACGCTGTGACCTCCCCACTTAAAGGCGCTAGCAATATAGTAGTATTAAATATATGATAACTCGTGAACAGTTGTTTCCATGGCACACTGGGTAGGGTATAGATGAGATATTTGTGCATTTTTCAAAAAATCATTTTAAACATTTTTTTTTAATTTTCTCGACAAATTAAAAATGTGACGTACCACAAGTGCGATTATGACGTGTGTCAAGCTATAATTCATTTGTTTTCCATGGGACACTCGGTAGGTGTCGATGAGGAATGTATGCATTTTTAAAGAAATCCTAATATTCCCCAAACTATCAATTTTTGGCATAGGACATGACGGACATAGAAATTGTAAAATGAGATGCTGAATACGACTAAGCAATAAAATACAGGGATTCCATTTAAAAAAATTAAGTTAAGGCCCTTCAAAGTTTCGAAAAGTTAACATGTCACAACTAAGTAATGCCACAATGCAGATAAGTGTTCTTATTGCCAACTGATACTCCAAGAAGTTGTTTAGACATGAGCAAAATCTCAATTAGATATCTCTACGATCAAGTGCCCTGTGATTTTTCGAATCAGTGTCGGTAAGCGCATGTTTTTACAGAAAAAATCGAATAACTTCAAAAAGGCTGAAGCAAATTTCAAAAAATTAACCTTTTTAAAAGTCCTAGAAAAAGACAAATCCATATTTTTAAAATATACAGGGTGTTCCATTTAAAAAAATTAAGTTGAATACTGCCCTAAAAAAATGGAACACCCTGTATAACGAAAAATAATTTTACTTGCTGCACCATAACATTTAGTGTGCAACAAATGGGAAATTTTTTTATTAGTCGTAAAACCGAAATTAAAATACCGCCAAAAGTTAGTGCATGTTTGATAGCCATATCAGATTCCCTTAGAATGGCTCCAAGTCAAACAGCATACAGGGCAGGAAAAAAAAATATGAAATTCGTTCAAGAATAAAGTTACCTTATTTAAAATAATATAGCAAAATTTTATTGAGAAAAGTTGTTTAGAATCAAAAGTTATGCTCAAATACAAAGTCAGGGCCTCCTATTCGAATTTTTATTATTTTTTCGGAAAATTTTGTATTGCGTATTTTCATAAGAATTTGAAATAAAATTGTAGGCTTTAATTGTAAGTTTTTTATAATTATGTACATTATTATTAGTAAACCATTTGCCTTGTTAAAAAGAATATTTACGAAATTCTAAAGTTCTGTTAAATATCGTTGCAACAAACATGAAGTGGACGGTTGCCTAAAAAAATATAAATCCAAAAAATTTTACAAATATGCTTCAAGTTGCTAAAAGTTATTTAAAAGTGATGTGGTTGTAGCTACTTTAAATACATATAAAATCAGAATAATAAAAATATGTATAGTACGGGGGTAATGCAAAATTTTCCTAAAAATTATAAAATTCGAATAGGAGGGCCTGACTTTGTATTTGAGCATAGATTTTGATTCTAAACAACTTTTCTCAATAAAATTTTGCCATACTTTTTGAAATAAGGTAACTTTATTCTTGAACGAATTTCATATTTTTTGTCCTGCCCTGTATGCTGTTTTTTTGGCCGCAGGGGGTAAGCGAAACATCTTACTTTGGTGTGTAGCGACACCACGGACCTCAGCGTAGAGGAATCAACCTCGATAAAAAATACTGCTGCCTTGCAGTGAAGTGTTGGTTCACTAAAGGCTAAGGGAAGAAAACCCCGAAAGAAAATTACCCTGCTAGAGCATAGTGGACGGAATTATAAACTGGAAAGTTATAAAATATTCCTGATATAGGGCAGCAGCTATGTCAGTAACTTGGCGAGCACAACAGAATTCATCTGCGGGATGGTTGCCAAGTATTAACCATAGGCGATAGGAAAATGATTCCAACCCGGTTAAGGTACTGCGCCACAGAAAGAAGTGGGACCCTACTGTGGTTACTATGTCCCATGATCACCCATGATGCAGTCTCAAGATGTTTTATGTTTGCCTTGCGACCCGATTGGCAATCGGCGCTGCGGATCCAGGGTCGTATGTGTGAAGTTAGCTACTGGCCATGGAGGAGTGGATGACCGGGCACTCCATGGAAAATATGCTACCGGAAAAAGTAGTAAATCACTACCAATGTTAAAGTTGAGTACTTGGAACGTTAGAGGCTTAAATCAACTCGGAAAACTTCATATAGTAGAGAAACAACTGGAAAACATGCATGCATCTGGTATATCAGAAACGCACTGGAGGAAAAGCGGCCATTTTATATCTGCAACAGGAAATCTAATTATATGCTCTAGTAACAACTCGGATTCAATAAATGGAGTAGCAATCATCATCCACAAATCAATAAAAGATTCTCTGTTAGGATACGAAACTGTAAGTGATAGAATAGTCGCCGTAAAACTTATGGCAAAACCAGTAAATGTTAATATAGTACAAGTCTATGCACCAACTTCACTGTCATCAGAAGAAGACATAGAAAAATTTTACAACTCCTTAACTCAGACAATTGATAATATACCAAATCGTGAACTACTGTTTGTCATTGGGGATTTTAATGCGAAAATTGGTGAAACTGTTGACGATAATCATCTAAGAGCAACTATAGGCAAACATGGTCTGGGAAAGCGAAACCAACGAGGAGAACGGTTATTGGATTTCTGTATAGAAAAGAGCCTGTTTGTAAGCAACACCCACTTTCAACATCACAAACGCCGACTCTACACTTGGCGATCTCCTGATGGCAAGACACGTAATCAAATAGATTACATACTAATAAGATCTAGGTGGAAAACATCAGTTAGAGATGTAAAAACGTATCCCGGTTTCGATTGTAACAGCGACCACAACGCACTCGTCGCAGAAATATGTCTTAAACTACGAAAGCTGGCAAAAACACCCTCTAAGCAAAATAGATGGTTTTTAGGAAAAGATCAGTGCTACATCACTAGCGTTACTGAAAAGCTGAAAAGAATTTCACATGAAGACCTCCACAGACTAAATGCAAACGACCTCTGGCAGCAACTGAAAACGAACATCGAAATATCAGCTAAAAGTTGCAAAGCTACTACCAAACCCAGAAAACCGTGGATTACTAACAAAACCTGGGAATTGATACAACAACGCTGTAGTATAAAGTCCAAAGGATTACACGATGACAATACCTTTGCTCAATATCAATATCTGACGCGGGAAATTAGAAAAGCTGTCAGGACTGACAAGAACAACTTTATAATTGGTATTTGCGAAGATGTCGAAGAACATGCATTGAAAAATGAGCCTAGAGATCTATTTACTAAAATAAAACAATTATCTCGAACATTTCAACCGCGCTCACTTCCAATAGAAGACAGCTCAGGGAAACTGTTGACCACAAAGCCAGAAATAATTAATAGATGGCAGCAGTATTGCGAAAATCTTATGTCTTGTGAAAACGTAAAACGAGCTGAACTGAATAATCTGCCGCCGCCAGAACACCTAGAACCGGCTATCCTAAAATCCGAAATAACTGCAGCTCTTAAAAAGCTACACCACCATAAGGCACCAGGGGAAGATGGCATTGTTACCGAAATGATAGAAGCTACAGGCGCACGTGGTATAGAAATTATATATCGTATCTGCGATAAAATATGGACATCTTGTGTCTGGCCTGCTGACTGGACAAAGTCAATCTATATACCTGTGCACAAAAAAGGAACCCGCAGTAAGTGCGAAAATTATCGAACTATTGCACTAATTTCGCACACAAGTAAGATCATGCTTTACATCATTCAAGAGCGATTAAAACCCTACCTCCTGCCACAAATAGCTGAGGAGCAAGCAGGATTTATGCCAGGCCGTGGTACTAGAGAACAACTTATGAACGTTAGACAAATGGTCGAGAAATTTTATGAATTTAACGTTCCGGCATTCTTTTGCTTTCTGGATTATTCAAAAGCTTTTGACACCGTAGCATGGGACCAGTTATGGCGAATTCTGGGAGAAATGGCTGTACCAGAACACCTTGTCCGCCTGATACGGAATCTTTACGTATCCAACCAGTCCTACGTAAGAGTAGATGATCTACTCTCTGAGCCATTTGTTATCAACCAAGGAGTTCGTCAGGGTTGTGTGCTATCACCTATTTTATTTAACATATACGGCGAATGGATAATCCGAAAAGTTACAGAGGACTGGCGTGGGGGCGTATCGATTGGAGGAAGGCAAATATCAAATTTGCGATACGCGGACGACACAACACTGCTAGCCAGTACCGAAGAAGAAATGGCGGACCTTCTTCGACGAATTGAAGTTTGTAGCTCAGAGGTCGGCTTAAAGCTTAATCGTTCCAAGTGTCACCTAATGATCGTAGATCGAGCAGGAGTAGTTCCACGGCACCAAAGGATAATTACTGATATTCCAACAAAAAATGAAGTAATTTATCTCGGAGCGCGTATTTCCAACAACGGCGCCTGTGAAGGAGAAATAAAAAGAAGAATCGGGATGGCCAAAACAGCGATGACAAGCTTAACAACAGTGTGGAAAGATCACAAAATAAGCAAAGATACAAAAATGAGGCTAGTACGAACATTAGTATTTCCGATAGCAACCTACGCTTCAGAGACCTGGACAATAAATGCAGCTTGTCGTAGACGCATTGAAGCATTTGAAATGTTCTGTTGGAGGAGAATGCTCCGAATTCCCTGGGTCGAGCGACGTACTAACATATCAATTCTTCAAGAACTTCACATAGGTACCGATAACCGACTACTGCGGAGCATTCAGAAAAAAATCCTAAAATTCTTCGGTCACATCATCCGGAAGGATGGTTTAGAAAAACTAGTAGTACAGGGCAAAGTAGACGGTAAAAGAAAAAGAGGTCGCTCACCAAATCGTTTTATAGATCAAGTACCACACTTTACAGGCATTCCACTAACACAATGCATGCAACAAGTAGAAGACAGAGATGCGTGGCGGGCATTAACACATTTTTGATGCAGAAAGGGGTCACGACGTTCGAAAGCGAACAACGACTTAAGAGAGACGCTCTCCGGCTACTTCGCTAACACCTGTGGTAGTCGTTAACCCCTAAACAAGGGAACTCTTCCTCACTTAAAGGAAAGGTTAACCACCTACCCGGCCTAAGGGCAAAGAGGGTTCGTAGAACCACTTAGTGGTTAAAACATGCCACTGGCCTATAATATGAGGAAGAAGCTAATGCCGATATGCGTTGAGCACTACACATAGTCTATGTTGGTTTACAAAAGTAAGTTATTCACCCAGTACGTTCAACTTGGTTGCAAATTCTCTTACCCTCTAAAGATTTTTGGGGAAACTACCTTCACCATTTGAAGGTTGCAGTTATTTAATGAACAAATTCGACGGTTTGTAAAAGTTTATTCAATATTTATTAACGTAGTCGTGCCATAGGAAATTATTTATAAAAGTAAACTCCATTAAAATCAAACGATATCTGTCTTTTGTTGGAGTTCTGAAAATATAAGGAGCTCTCCTTATAAATTAAATACAGGAGTTTACGAAAGCAAAACACAAAACAAATGTTGAGGATTTACCTTTAGATACGAAATTAAGAAACAGTATTTCGAATAATTACATGGTGGTAGTAACATCTTTCTAAATCAGCAATCACAACGTACAAAGCTTTTTCCTGAAGTTGATGCTGAGTTTTTTAAGTTGATATTTTATTAAATATAAAGCTCTCCACCTTTCAGGCCTGTATTTACACACTGAAGCCAAATTAAACACAAAAAAGTACTTAATTCTACTCGTTTAATAGAAATGTTGTTTACACTACTCCCACGTTTTACAACGGTTGCGAATTCAAACCCAAGACGTTAAGCCCGAGAAATTTAGAGCGTATAAAAGGTACACGTTGGAAAATGTTGACAAGAGATAATATGCGAGTGAATTTTTACACTGCCTAGGGCGGTGTACATGGCAGACTTGTAATCCAGAGATTAACTTCCGATGGGTTTTCACGAGTTTCCTGAAATGGCAATATCGGCAGCCCACCTGTGATTGTTTCGACCCTAATGGTGTTTGAAGATTGACCTAAATTATAAAAATACACTGCAACTGGCCATAACGATTAGCCGTTTCCGGGCCATCCCACTGCTGTTCCAGTGATTAATGATTTTAAACGCTTTCGTTAATTTAAATAGACTACTCGGTCTGCGGAGGACTGCAAAAGCTAAATAAAGGGGTTCTGCTGATATTCTGGCGATGAATGCAAATGGGAACACGGAGTTTTGTAGAGGAAATGAAATATTTACTTCTATATAAATTTCCATATTAAATAATGCTGAAACTTGAATTTGTAACTGAATGAGATTCCAAGATTTCCTGTAAGGAACACAGTAAAATAATAATTTTTTATCAAATATTTTCACAAACGTGCAAAACATAAATTTTCTTTAATACATTTTGTGCTTCTCATCTATCGATATTTAGTAATTTATGTTATTTAATAAATAGGCTCAAATGGAATATTAAAAGAGTCGAAAAAATTCTTAGAAAATGTATCCAAAGAGGATTTCTTGTTATGGAACGCAACTGAATGTTTTAAGAAACCCGAACGTATAATTTGAATAAAAAAACTTCAAGCTGGATTTAATAACTGGATGTCTGTTAAAGGAATTATAGAAAAAGGAATATTTAATTTCTATTTCATTCAAAATGTACTTCTATTTATATTTAATTTAAATTTTACAATCTGCCCCTCAGGAATGTAAATGGATTAGTAGCAATGGAACATTTTTACTTCTTTTTACGATAAAGGAAGTATTGGATTCACCCCCACAATTGAGTTTTCAACAGATCTTCACGTTTCACGTGTGTGTGTTTGTGTGTCTCTCTCTGTGTGTGTGTGTGTGTGTGTGTGTCTGTGTGTGTGTGTGTGTCTGTCTATCTGTGAACAGAAAATCTTAAAAACGAAGAGGTATGGCGTTGAAACTTCATATATAAGTTTTGTGTACTATCTAGATGCAACAGCAAGCTTTTGAAGAAAATCGCATAACCGGAAGTAGGTGTTTACTCTAGTGATTTCTCAGTTTTTTCGATTTTTTCAAAAACGGCTCTAACGATGTTTTTCAAACTTTACATTTTTAATGTGTATTGATGTGAGATGGGTAATTTTCCAGTTGAATACCTCTAAAATGGGTTTCTTTTGTTTAAAAAAAAAAATTTATTAACTGTTATTTTAAATAGAACACTCGGTATATTATTACATTTTTGAATTCAGATTAAAATTCTAGAGAAAATTTGTCTCTTGAACTAACGCTTTATTTTGTACAGTTTTTGTAGAATTTGTAATTTTTGAAAATTTTTGACAAATGCTTAAAAATTTAAAATCAAATTTTTGGCTAATTAGAAAATCACTATAAAAGGAAGTTGCGTGCGTGTATCACACCAGATTTTTAACAATAATTTCCACTCAAAATCAACCAAATGAAAGAATATGCCTAATGTAGACAATACTAATACTGAAATGGTCAGTCGATGATAGGAAGTTGGAGAGGGGCCGTAGGCGAGTTAATAAAGTGCTAGTGCTAATCATAAACATTGTATAGACATACCGAAACTACACTAATCGGTCTCCATATGAAAAATCAATTAACAACTAACCGAAATGTATATGGATTAATAACGTAACATTAATAGTAAAATTAAAATATTAATTTAACCCCAATTTGATTAAAATACGTTATTCGAAAACTGAAATTAAGAGAATTGACATAGACAAGCATTCAGAGTGAATCGAGGGTCAGTTTGTAATAAAATAAATTTGGGTTATGATATTTAATGGTAGATAGATAACTCCAGCAGCTGCATGATAACTATGGAGGTAATAGGACGCCGAGTAGTCGTTGAACGTGCGCTAAAGCGCTGTGCGAGTATTTGATACGAATTATTACAAACCGTTTGCATGAGTAATTGTAAAGAATGTTATCAAGGGTAATACCACAAAAGGTGAAAATTTTTTTCGTTCACGTGCAAATTATTGCGTGCAAATTTCTCGAAACCAAAACTGCGTTAAAAATTCCGCGAGTCCGCAGGTCGGCTGGAATTTGAGCAGTTTTTGTTGACAGAAATTTGTAATAATTTGCATGTTGATGAAAAAAATTCTCTTAAAAAATTGTGCCTTGAGTGGTATTTGGAAAGATAATTCAACAATATGGGTAGATGACTTTTTTAACGTTTTCCAATATTAATTCAATACTGGAGCTTCCAACACGATTATTATGAGTTTTTAGAACGAAGCTGATTTGCAAACTTTGACTTTGACATTTTGGTGAAATGTCAGTCAGAGGCTACTCACTAAATTGAAATCATTGAAACCAATCGGGCTTGAGTGAAAATACTGTGACATTAGGCGTTTTCAATGACAGTCAATTTCGATTGGCCGTTTCTGACAAATTGACCAATTTTCATTGGTTCGTTCATTATAGTGTTGAATAATCAATTATATTTAGTGAGGACGAACAAGATAAAATTATCGACAGTATTTAAAACGATGTGTAGCACAGGCCTTAAACGCTGATGGGAGAAATAATTGCGGCCTTTTATAGAAATAAGAAAACCATGATTCTCATATAAGTAATGTACTAATGTAG
This sequence comes from Agriotes lineatus, assembly GCA_940337035.1. Taxonomy (NCBI): domain Eukaryota; kingdom Metazoa; phylum Arthropoda; class Insecta; order Coleoptera; family Elateridae; genus Agriotes; species Agriotes lineatus. The sequence goes on along the minus strand of OW679196.1, from coordinate 6,376,539 downwards.
CAATGCTCTCAAAGGGACTAAGTCAACTTTAGATTGCTTTCAATCGCCGCTATATTTAACATGTACATAAAGGACACTGGGATGTATTTAGGAAAAGGTTTGGAATTAATTATATGAGTATAGACGTAATATAAACATGTTGACAACATCTTAAAGTCAACCGAAATAGAACAAGTTATGCATGGAGCACTAAGTGAAATACAATGAAAGCACAAGTGGGTAAGACTATAATAATGCAAATAAACAATTCAAAATAAAAAACTTTGCATATGACAAAGGTGGGAAACCAGTCAGACGAAGTGAGTTGGAAGAGCAAGAAGTAGTTGCATAATTCTTTTAAGTTGCAACAAGCGCTGCAATGAGAAGGAAATAAAAAAAGATTTTGTGGAATTGAGTAGACTAAAGCCATATTCTTCAAACAGAAAAACTATAAAGTAAGCAGGGGAAAGCAAATAATTAGAGAGTAGTATTGCATATTTGTAAAATGTAATACTATATAAGAATGGCGAGAATTAGATATATCTTACAAATCCATACGGGGTAGTCGAGATACGACGAAAGATGGGCTGAAAAGGAATACCAATCAAAGGAATAACAACAAATCAAAATGTATTTGGACTAATAAAGTAGCACTAGTAGTAAAATGTGAACTTAACCTCGACCTAATTGAAACACGTTACTGGAAAACTGAAATTAAAAGAATCGACATAAGAATTCAAAGCGAATCGGGAGTCAGTTTGTAACGAAAGGATTTTGCATTATGATATTTAATGGTAGGTAGATAACTCGAGCCGCTTCACGTAAATTACCGACTTAATCGGAGCTCTAAGTAGTCGTTTAATGTGCGCAAAAGTGCTATGTCAGTATTCCATTTGAATGATTATAGATCGCTTAACCGTAAAGAATGCAATTAATTATATTTACTGAGAAAGAACAAAATGAAATAGCAAATATTATTTATGACGTGTAGCACAGTCTTAATACAATTATGGGAGACATAATTGAAGCCCCTTTTAAAACTATGAAACCATGATCTTAGTAAGATGTGTCAATGTGGTCAAAGGGAATCGCTCTCATCAACAACATATTTTATATTTACATAAAGGACGCACGGGATCTCTTTATGAAAAAGGTTGGAAGTAATTATGTATGAGTACAGGCGTACAACCGAAATAGAGTAAGTTATGCATGAAACATAAGTGAAATAAAAGAGAGCACCAGAGGATAATACTATAATATAAAAATAAGCAAGCAGTCAGGTGAAGCGAATTGGAAGGGCAAGGATATAAATTAAAACACGTTACTCCCAAACTAAAATTAGATGAATCCACATAAGATATCAGAATAAATTGCGGTCAGTTTATAATCAAAGGAATTTGCATTATGGTATTTAAAATGATAGGTAGATAACTCCAGCTGCTCCACAATAATTACCGATTTAATCGGAGGTCTCAGTAGTCGTTTAACGAGCGCGAAAGCGCTGTGTCAGTATTCTAAACGAATTATTACAAACTGTTTACATACATAAACATAAAAAACTAATCATTTATATTTAGCGAGGAAGTGAACCAAAAATCAATAATATCGCTATCGGTAAAAGTAATTGCCCAAAAAAATCATTCAAGAAAAATCGTGTCATAAATTAGAAAGGTGGAATAATTAAATAGACGCAGTATAACCTTATACGCTTAAACGCAACCTGTAGAAACCTAAGTACAGGTTTCGGAAGTACCATGCAGGTAGTGCCTGGTTGAAATATTTGGCGGAAATAGCGGCTTGCAACGTGGTCGCCCAGGATAAGGTTCAAGACGAGGAACGAGCTTTAACAAAGCACTGAAGAAGCGGTTACACCCAGCGAAGCGGTCATTATAATCTTGAAGGACTGGCTAGGAGAAGCTTTTCGAGCGGTTACCTCCACCAATGTTCCCAGTAAAACGTTGCGTTGGTGATTGCCAGACAAAAATAGTACAAAAGAGGGAAGACTAGTTGGTTAAAAGCCTGGTTTCTGGACGTAGCGGTTACACCACATCAAATGGGTTTACTCGAAGTTGCAAAGAGGGTACATTCCTATAACGTAATTTTAGTTTGCTTACCTAAAAATTTCTAAAGTAACCGTTTAGGCCTTCTCACAGCTTGACGAACAGACACCCCACGCCGCGCCCATTTTAGAAAAAGCTCAATGTCAAAGTAATAGAGCACGATTTAAAATCCCTCTAGGAAAGAATGAAGTGAGTTACACAACAAATAGGAGCAAAAATTGCGTGAGTTAGAAATGGTACTATCTGCCAGCTGAGCAACGAGTCCGGTAGGTACGTTTTTATGGCCTAGGCCGGTAGCACTTAGCAACGCTTGTGATTCGTGTTATATGTTTGGCAGTACTGAAGTATAATATTGCTGGCACTGTCAGTCGAGGTCAAATTCGAGGTTAGCAGGTTAGGTTTTTCGTCAGTGTGACACAAACTGATGCAAAACCTACAATACAGTTTTACAATACACTTCAGTACTGCCAAACGTAGAACAAGTATCACAGCGTTTTTAAAGCAAATAGTTTGGGACAATTCTTTCATAAAACCAAAATGGATCTTGTTTTTGTATAGTATACAAAAAAAAAAATGTAAACGACACACGGTCGCTATCTGCGTTTATGGCCTTGCTAGTTCACGTGTCTCGCCCTAGCGAGCGCTACCTTGATGTACTAGCTCGGCCATAAATGCTTAGCTACTGGCTTAATGTCGTAAATAATCAGACCAAGCGTGGAAATTTTTAGGCGAATGTGATTATACAGGAGAATAATATGATTTTATCTACACAGTCCTTGGTATACTAATCAAAGTATTACCACTCCATATGGTTTTACAAATTATGTATCAATACAAAAACGACAGAAGAAATGCTTTAGTACTCTACAATCTACATACTAGTAAAACAACTATAATTAATAACAATACTTAAACAGGAGAGGAAATTTGTTAAATTATTTACACAGGCATACAGTTCGGGCTCAAAAGGCATTTTTCCAGGCATATTCTGTAAGAGCGAATTACACTACGTGTTCTCAATCTCTACCATTAATGTATATAAGGCGACAACACAGCATATTCGCGAACAAAACGCTTTGCAGCATTTTTTCTCCATACCGCTCTGATTCAGTGCTGAAGTGTTTTATTTCCCCACGGAAGATACTTTTTTCTTGCTGAAGTTTTCAGCACAGATAATATGAAAAGCCAGACTGGGGGAATTCACTGGATGGTCGATTACGGTATTAGTCAGCAGGTCATTCAAAACGCATTTCGAGGCTAACGGAAGAAGTTTCTCTCTTGAATAGATCGTCGGGTATTCTGCGGTGGAAATTCTATGCAAGTACAGTATGCTAATGCAGGCGACGTCATTAAAATACGAGATAAATAGAATAGGAACATGCGGCTCTCCTGATCAATAGCGTTGAATTCGCTCCAAACGAGGTAACTACCAGTCTGTTTTAATATTTGCGAACAGCTTGTTGTTTTATGGCTACGCTTTACCGATCATGCTATCAGATAATGTGTATCTTGTTTATACCAATTAACTTGTATTACGCTAGATTTGCGATTAGTTTCATTAATTTTTTATCGGAAGACTTCTGGGCCGATATGCTTATATGGTTTCTCATTCATAGGATTAATGCTTGCATCATTTTGTACACTACATTTTGTGGCTCGCTAAAGAGGAAATTTGGACACTGTAGAATGAGAAACTCAGAAAGGGACAAGCTATATTGTCTACATTATTATAAATTGTTTATTATTAGCGTGTGGTACAAAGCCTAGAGTGATAATTGGAACAAACGGCTTAACGTGCTTTTCGAAGCAGGGCTGTTTGCCATCTTATTACTAATATCGGTTGATCACCCACATGTTCTGTCCAGGGCTAACGTTACTCAACTATTGTTTGACCGGTGCCCGTAAACCATGGCCGTGCATCATGCAACCAACTATGTAAAGTAAAACTGTAGAAAATAATTACTAGAACATCTTGACCTTGAAACTTCTCCATGTTGTTTTAATTAAAACGGAATGAAGAGAAATTGATTTGTAAACTATTACTCCATTGTAAATACTATCCATTTCCATGGGTAATAAAAATGAGAAAGTTAAAAATTTAGATAAAACATCTAAGCTAACTTCGTTTTCTGTTTGGTTAGAAAAGCGACAATTGCAATTTCTTTGGAAAGATATGAAGTGCTAAGGTACGATTCAAATACATTTGCATTAAAAAGCTCCTCTGTCGTAAGTATTTCGAGCGATGATTTCCCTGGACACCGGCAGAATTTTCAAAGACAGCTGTCCTGGATCTAGATGCAATTTGTTTGAATAAATTACTGGGCGTAAAAGTCCTTATTTGATTTCCAACCAAAACATTTCGAGAAATGTAGATATTTTGAATGGGATTTTTAACTAATATTAAAATCATGGAATTTGTTTGAATAAAGTTGAAGCTGAGACTCAAATATCAAATAGACTTCGATAATATTTCTTTCAATCGTAGTTTTTAAATTCCCTTCACTTGTTTATTGATATAAACTGCTTTGCTCAAATACTTGCGAATATTAGCATTCTATGTTTAAAATATGTTCTAATAGATATTTTTACTTCCTTTTACAATAAAGGAAGTATTGGATTAACCCCAAAAATTCGAAATTGAGTTTTCACCAGATATTCACGTTTTAGAGCCCCCTGAACCCAAAAAACATATTTTTGTTCATTGGTCTGTCTGTGTGTGTCTGTCTGTATGTCTGTCTGTGAACAGAATATCTTAAAAACGAAAAGAGGTATGGCGTTGAAACTTCATATATGTATATGTTTTTTGTACTATGTAGATGCGACAGCAAGCTTTTGAAGATAATCGCATAACCGGAAGTAGGTGTTTACTCTTGTGATTTTTCAGTTTTTTTCGAGTTTTTCAAAAACGTTTTTAACGATTTTTTCAAACCTTATATTTTTATTACATTTCTAATTTGTATTGATGTGAGATAGGTGATTTTTCAGTTAAATACCTCTAAAATGGGTTTCTTTTGTTTTCTTTCCTATTTTTTTATTAACTCTTATTTTAAATAGAACACCAGGTATATTATTACATTTTTTAATTCAGCTTAAAATTTTAGAGAAAATTTGTCTCTCCATCTAACGATTTATTTTGTACGGTTTCCGTAGAATTTGTAATTTTTGAAAATTTGCTTAAAAAAATAAAATTTTTGGCTAATTATAAGATCACTGCAAAAGGAAGTTGTGTATCACACCAGATTTTTACTGATAGCACTGAATACGGGAATTATAGTTCAACAATTTGACGTTTTGAGAAAATACATAATTGTAACTGTGGATAAAACCACTACTAATATATTCAGATTTTTATGTTTAACTGAGTATTTGCATTTGAAATTTAAAGTATTTTTTTAAGGTATGTTAAGCCAACAATCAGTTGAACCAAGTAGTAGAAGATATTTTTGAGGAAGTGACAAACTCCATAGATGTTGCCTTATAACAGTACATCATTTTGACTACAAATTGGGATGAAAAGAGGAGGACATGCAAAATGATAGAGGCGAACACGGGTTGGTAAAGATAAATGACAAAGGCAAAATGCCAATGAATTTTCTACAAAAAAACGAATTCTATACTATGAACATCTTTTATAGAAAGAAATACAACAGAAATATTGACGTCGAATGGTGTAGTTAAAATTCATGTAGAGTACATAGTCTCCAAGCATATATATTATATATAAGACATTTACATGCTATGCTGGAAGTGATCACAGAATGGTATATATAAACGCAAAATATGAAACATCTAATCACAGAGATATCTAGACAAAAACAAAACCACAAGCAAAATGATCACTAAATGCAAAAGACCAGATAACCAGCTAAAAATAGGAATACAAGATAAATGCAACATGCAAGTACTGCGAAAAAATCACTTCCAAGGAAAAACACACATAAGTACAATAAAAATTAGCAATAGACTGGGTACAAGTACAAGTAGAATCAAAATTCATAAGAAGAATAGAGAAATTCTGCAAAAAAATACCCACATCAAAGGTGGCAGAACAACGTACAGTAAAAATAGAACAAAGAGAGTCGCAAATTTCACCTCTTAAGACATACTAGATATAAATATGGAAAAGATGTAGTTTACCCTAAGAAAGATGAGGAATAATAAAGCACCGGGTAACGAAGGTGTTCTTACTGAAGTAGTTAAATTTGGTCGAAACGAAATAAAGGAAAAGGTATTATGAGTGATAAATAAATGCTTAGACGAGATCTATATACCGGGTGTCCGTTCTCAAAGTCGAACATAGGCGATTAACATTGTATTGAACGTTTTTGCCGATTCCTGCTCGCTAATTCAACTTACAGGTAAGGTAAGGGTATCAATGGAAAGATAAAATTATTACGCATCAAATGGTATCAATAATAATATTCAATATGCGATTTTTATTTTAAAATACTAATTTAAAACTTGGGAATTTTTAGATATGCCATGCCTTGCTTTTCAAGTTCGATAGCATTTGTCAAAAAAATTGGTAATTATTTGGCGTAAATGAGGTATTTTCTGTCAACGTCTATTAAAATTATCTACAGAAAAATGAATTATTTCAATGAAGAACGAGTAAATGCACTAATGTTAATTGCCTATGTTCGACTTTGAGAATGGACACCCGGTATATATCCTATATTTATTTACTTTAATATTACTTAATGCAATTTGATACTCTTAAAAGAGTGTGGGTTGCTAATCTAGTTATATGCTCTTTAATATTACAATTTTATATGAATTTTCAACTACTGACTGCTACTTTAGTTTGACTTTAAACAACTATCAAGCAATAATCAAATCAAAATAACAAATATTTTTTCTACTTACAAATCAAAGAATCAATTCACTAAAGTAAGTACTGTGTTATATTTATTTTAAGTGTTTAATTGTCATTTATTCAATATGCTTCTATAGGACTAATTAAAAACCAACTTGATTTCCTCTTATTTTACTGTTATTCACATTTAACACCACTGCTCCTGACGTTCACAGTTAAGCTCACTATCAGTCGAACCTCGATACTCCTCCAACCAACTCGAACACGTCCAAACCCCAGGCTCCTGCAAGTTACCGTCAATCGAACAGCCTCCTGGTAAGTTTCCACTAACAGATGGTATCCAAACTAATTTCCCATTGTCCTCAGCTCCTACCATGTAGTAACCAACCCAAATCAATCAACTACACTGGCAACACCCTTCAAATGATTGATCTGTCCTCGGTATAATAACCAAATCCAGTAATTAGTATAACTTATTTCTTGCATGTAGTAAATCATCCAATTCTAATTAAATATTATTTTATTCTTCTTACTTGCATCTAATTAAACCATATTTCATTATCTTTTCAATGACTGCACACTTGTATCATTTCATAATTATATTTTCACTTAATTTCATCTCGCAGATTTGTTAAAAACTTTTTTATTTGTATTCAACCATATTATTTATACAAATAAAAGCAAAATTTCCAGTTTTTATTAAATCAAAATTAGTTTTTCTAAAAATATGTCTACATTTTATGAGTTTGTTATTATGACTATCTTAAACAAATTTTAAAATTATGCTAGTTACAATTATTAATGCACTCTTTTTTAAAATTAAATGTTCTGAGTTTTTTCTACTACATGCTATATTCTAGTAGGAAGCATATTTGTCACATGATAACATTATCTTATCTTTCATATTAACTTTCACCATCCTGATTGAATACTCAATTGCTATAACTTAACAAAATTAATTATAAATTGTCTCATATTTAGTTTCTATTACTCAATTCAACTTAACCAACAATCTTATTCAAAATTTTCTAAATTTGATTGTATTAATCTTCCAAATTTATTTCTTTTAATTTTTATATAATAAGTGATCTATGTGTATCATAATAATATATATCAGCAAAATAGAAAAATACTCAATCTAAAATTACGTGTAGGAAAAGATGCAAAGTCAATCTTCAAAATTATTGACTACTTCTTTACAATATTATTCCAGGACGACCCGTGATCTCTAACCTCTTAAATTCAGTCAATCTGTGGACGACCTAGTTGGATAGGGATGAGGCAGTGGATGTGATATACCTCGATTACAGCAAAGCTTTCGACAAAGTCCCCCACAATAGACTGATACAAAAAAATCGAACATATTGGGCTACGAGGCAAGTTGTTGAAATGGATAGCTGAGTTTCTTACAAACAGAACATTCCATGTTAGAATTGCAAGTGGTTTATCTAACTCGTTACGAACAACCTGCGGAGTACCACAAGGATCTGTCTTAGGACCAATTTTATTTCTTATTTATGTAGCAGATCTTCCTAGCTTACTTCAAAGTGAAACAGCTATATATGCCCACGATACAAAAATCTTTGGGAATACTACATCACACATAGATCTTCAACGTGATTGAATTGAATTACATTTTTTTTTAAATTGAAGTAAGTTGCTTGGAGCTTGATAATTTAAGGAGGCAGATATTTTCGGAAATAAAACCTAATTGTATTTAGATGCCGTTCGAAAACATTAGAAATAATAGAAATATACAGAAAATGCTGTGGTGAAAATCGAAAACGACATTTAAAATACCATATTTATTGTGTTTGATGTTTAATAAACTGCTCCAATGTTAAGTTCTTGGGCGATATTCCCTTTGAAAGGCCGTGTGTGTTTTTGAGGTTAGTATATATAATTAATGATCCCATCTTCCATTTGATGCAGGTGTCAGGAAGTCAATTCTATTCACATGTCTTTGTTGTTGTTGTTGCTAATTATCCTGTAGTGCTTGCAAACTTAATAATAATTAATATTTGCACTAGAAGTATGAATAAGAGAATAGGCTAGTTAACTGTAAAAACAAGTACTCATCTGGGAAGCACTACGCGTTTTGTAACACGTAGGAAAACTAGATCACATTTACCAAAAACACGTTTTTTTTTAGTATGTGCAATACTGCTGACTGTCGTGCTGAGAATGGCTAAAGGGCAACGAAAATCGTTGGGGTTCAGGTAAACAAAGAAACATTTAATGAAGGTAGATGTTGACCTCCCATATAGTTGCAATTCACACAAAACAGAATAGGAATCACGTATAATAGATATTGTTTAAACTTCGTATGTACCTTTAAGCTTTAAGAATAATAACACCGAAAGATTAATTGTTAAACCTAACATCCGACTACCAAGGTGTAATTTTATTTCGGTTTGTTGTTGAAACGTATTTATTTTAGTGTTCTAGATGCAGTCTGGGTTAACTAAAACATCAACTTCAATTATCTTAGCTGAACGATTTGTTACTCTCCTAATAACTGCTTGAATGGAGCGCAGACATTTCTATGTTTTCTTAGGGAAGTGTCAGCTAGAAAATTACTTTTCGCAAATCAGCAATTTTTTGAATAGTAAAATACACACATCTTTTTTATGTTGCTTTCGTATATAGTGATTGAATTATCAGGACGGAAACATTGAAAAAATGTAAGTGCTTTGGAGTTTTCTGTAGTAGATGAGATCACAGGTGTTCCTAGACGTGAAATATCTTGTAGCAATTCTAAGCGTTATCAGAAATTCAGATTTTGTATGCCTGACTATCAAAATATACTTACGAGCTTTAGACTGGAGGAAATATTGCCGAATTATTTTTATTGTGCTTCTTTAGATTTAGATAATGTAACAACACTTGCTTCAAAAATCAAGAAAAGCGATTATTTTTAATTTTTAATTTTGTGAAACGTTTTTAGCGTTGCAGCCATAGCTTGCATTCTTAGTTCACCTGAAGAAGTTTTTTTTGTCATTCAGTCTGTTATTGATACTTAGGGAATTGCTTTCCTACTATTTCCGATGGCGCGATTGTTTATGTTTCCTAGAATTTTCGCGGGAGATAAAAGCCTTATTGGAAGATTTGAGGGAAATGACACCGAGTTATCTGGGGTTAGGTTAATACATAGACAAACACTTTAGCAATATTTATAAATGTAGTAAACGTTTTAGAATAAATGTAACTGCATTGGTGTAAAGGCTAGTATTCTAAATTTTAAATTTATGAAGTACTGTTTAGTAGCCTAAATACCTTAGAAGCAACCTAAAATCATAGCTTAGAATTATTCTTTCGGACTATGAAGGAACAATAGTTCATTTTAGAATTCATACTTCGTATTAATCGATAACTTTGCGGTTCCTTTGCTACCGCACCCTTTGGCACGATCATCTATTTGTTCTTTTAATGAAGCAAATGGAGGTAATAAATAATTTTTTATTACTTTTTGAAAATTATATATATTCTCAACATCAACAATCCAAACCAGGTACACGTAGTTAAAAAGCAGAAAATTGTTTCTAAACTCCAAAATAAAACAGCAAATAGTTATTTAAGTAACAAGGAATGTAAGGCCCTATTAACATTTGAGGTAGGCAAGTACAAGCCAAGACGAAGTCGCGGCTTGTTGCCTGCCGAAAATGTTAATAGGCGATACATTCCGAGTTATCTTATTATATTTTTCCCGCTGCTTATCGAAATTTTCCTAAATTTTTGAAAAAATCGTTTGGTTTATCACCTGTCACCAGGATTAATTTTCGTGAGTCGTGTTACCTGTGAGTGTCACATGTCACATAAACACCTGCAATTTATAAACAAAACGTCTAAATCTGCATCTTGCTTTGCTAATTTTATTAACCTAGAAACTTAATAATAATATTAAGTTCCGTTGTCAAGAAAAAGCAGCAAACAAGTATAATCACCGACTTACATGTTTTGTTACTAAGGCTGTATCACTGACTTACATGATCAGCAGCGGGAAAATATATAAAATGCTTTTGAGGATAAATGTGATCCGATAGCATTTTTAGCAAGTACAGACGTGGTTACAGAAGAACAGGAAGTAATAGCTTAGATTTGCTGTTCTCGACTATCAGAAATGGTGCTTTACTTTAGAATTAATATTTTTTGCTTATTAATGCTTACGGGATTGTTTTGATACTGCCTACTTTGAAGGTAGTATTTCTTTTTCGAAATGGAAGAACTGTAACGAAATACCTTTATCACGATTGACTGCTATTTGGAAATTCTTCGTGGCTAGGTCAATGTCCGAACTGTGATATTTACAAGCAATGTCGTTGGCATAGATACGCAGCAAGTTCTCGTTCTTGACACTTGGTATATTGTGAACATTCATATTGTACAATAGATCCGAGAATGGAGGCCTGTGGTACTCCGGCTGTAGTATTATTTCATACTGAGCATTGCGAATCAACTCCAGTTGGGGAGGAAGAATTCCACTCTAAAAAAGGCGTGAAGTAGGTTATCTAAGAAAGAGATTCGTTTCTTGCAAGATTGTAACTTGTTAAGAAGTTCTTCGATTTACGACAGGATGTGGAATTGAGGTTTACGGAAGACTTTGGAATAATATGTCGATTTATTATACGCTCTATTTCTCCGTGTTGAATATTAAATTATAGTTAAGATACATTCGGCTCGAACACTTTGCGTAAATGTCGAGCAAATAAGTCGCATTTGGCTTTACCGCTTTCGTAGTTGAGATATATTTTGTTAATTTTCGCTTGCAATAGTTGCAGTTCGAGTTGATGTAATGAAAATATTGGAAAATCTATTAACCGCGTTGTCAACGTCTTTGATTGTCGTAATTTTATTTGTTGTGAAATCATGGTCTCAGTGGACCTTTCCGATAAGCAGCCTTGGAGTTCGACTATAGGGATTGTGAATTGTTTTGGAGGGAGTAATAACGAGCAGATAGTCGGGATCAAGTTCACAAACAACTCTTTCGTGGAGTAAAATGGTTGCCATTAGTGTAGTTTTGATCCATTAAGATTGTTCGCGCAACAAGTATTACAGTAGAAGTATTGTTGACGAATAATCAGGTGAAAAATTTGGAATAGTAATTCGATGATGTTGAATGTTTCTTCTAACGATTCTAATGATTGTTAGCAATTTTGTTGGTATTATTTGCAATTGTTGAAAAATCCAAGAATTGCATTTGAAATCAGTTCTGTGATGGGTGGTTTGATAGATTATCATGAGAGAGTTACGAGAAGCTCTAAACATGGAGCATACTGCTTCAGTTTAAGCCACTGCATCTTTTAAGTGAATGTTGACATTGTCTTCTGTTTACTAATGCAACTGTGAAGTCCGGCATAGTCGTCATTGCGAGACTAATGCAAAAAGCATTAAATAGTGTAGTGTAAAAGGTGGCGTGAAAGGACAAATCTTGAGGCAAACCCCGCCACAACACGATCAATACCTTTCACCAAGAAAAAGCAAAGATGGGTATTACAAACCCCTAAATTTTTTGGAAAACGAATTCAGGCTGGTTACAAAGATAAATACCAGGACATCACCTTAGATACAAAACTAAACTAGAATGTACATCTGAATAATGTTACAAACAAAGCAAAGATTGCCCTCGCCCTCGCAGTGAGCAGGCGGATGCTGTAGTGGTACTTTTATTTAGCCCTATACTCTACTTTAAATACTATAAATTTAGATTGTTCCTTGTTTGCTTGTTAACCCAGTCGTAGAAGCACAAGACCCGGTCTTACCTCAGTATGGCTAAGGCATGTTAATATAGATTGTTCCGGCCTGCCTGTTATACGCTATCGACAATAGCTAAGAAATGTCTACGACTTAATACTGAATCTATATGTTTGAATACGATCCTTAAGTCTAGGTATGACTTATTAATTATCAAGGCCAAGTCAAGAAACCAACAGTGCTAACAATGTTTAAATTCCGCACACAAATTCACTCAGTAGGGCTCTATCTTCGGTCGCTTGAAATCAGCTGACGCGATGTATCCGTAGGATGATACAAGCGCTTTGTACTGACGCGCTGATTTAGTAGGTAAGCGCCCGTTGCTTTCGGGCGCGTAATTGCCTGTCGAAGCTATTGCACAATTTGTTGCAATCCCTTTATAATTCGCTTCTATGATGCTGCTCCCACAGTTGCCTGGATCATGCATTCTATCGTGAAATGATTTATAGGAACTAACCTTGCGTTATAGTTGCTCCAAATGGCCTCGTGCGTTGACAAGATCGACTGCTTCTTTTGAGCTAGAATAGAGGCTTCCGGCGATGAAGAATCATCGGTATCTCGCTGTCGATTCTAAAGTAGGTAGTTCTAAGCTCTCGAGGCTGTATTTCGGTTCAAGAATAATAAGGCGTCGACGCCTCTCAACGCAGCCCAACACATAAACTCCCAAATGCTTTGCGTGGAGTCCCTTTTTTTGGATGAATGCACCGGTCGCCTATGAGCAAGTGACTCCACTGCCCGCTGCCTCAAAAGTGCGAAGTTGCACCAAGCCGCTGCTTCACTCCGTCGCATGCAGTTCTAATAATAGCGCACTGGGCCAGAATTCAGCTGCCCTATTCGAGTGCGCGGAACATTCACTTTAGATCTATATTTGACTTTAGAATATATAGGATACAATTTAGTTTCACACTAGCAGGATAATGGCTAAATACTAAGATGACCCGAATTAGCCCGTTACAATATATGTTAGAGATAACAGAAACTAAAACGAAGAATGGTTCAACGGTACTACATTACGGTAGTAAGACCCACGATAGCCTTTGGCACTATTGTTTGGTGGCCAAAAATAACACAAAAAAATAACTATCACAAAGCTAACCAGAACACAGAGATTCGCATGTTGGTGAACCTGTGGAGTCGCAAAGAACACTCCAACAGCATCTACAGAAGCTCTTCTAGCTAAACCCCATGTATATCTTTCTAAAAGACTAAGTCAGGATAGGAGGATACATGATGAAATCTACCGGCAGCTGGCACACTTGCAACAAATAATGTGGACACAAACGAATACAAGAAATGGTTAAAGGACACTTTCTCTTAAAAATGGACACTGAGCACAATGTCCCAGAGTATTCCTTTGACACACCATTCACTGTGAAATATGATTACAATGACTGGGCGCAAGAAACTCCATCTTACCTGATTAAAGGGCTAATCTGGTACACAGATAAATCCCGCACAGCACAAGGTACAGGAGCTGGTACATAAGACTAAGACAAAGGGTAAACACATCTCTGGGAACTAAAGATACAGTTTGTCAAACTGAAATCTTTGCGATAATGCAATGTGCACGGGAATATAAGACGCGGGTATCCACCATAATGCATAAGCATTTTGTTTGACAGCCAAAACGTTTAAAAAGCCTCGGAGGAACCCCATATTAGCTTCAAACGAACGAGAGAATGTCTGTCTACTTTTCACTCCTATACGAGAAGAACGCCGTTCAACTTATATGGGTTCTAGGGCACAGAAGACAATGAAAAAGCAGATTGGCAAAAACCGGTTCATCTACTTCATTTATAGGACCAGACACATCGACCAAATCACAACATACTTCTTCCTGCGATGTAACTCAGGGCGAAGACTGCAGAAATAAATAATTGAACTCATTATCATAAACTGATGATTGACGTACTCCGCTTAGAACAAACTCAGATCATTCTCTTCTGTTGTCGATGTTTTTGGACATCGAGAATGCGGTTCATTCTCGACATTTGCAGCCGTATTTAAACGCTTGACTCTCTTTATAAACGCTTTACCCTTTTTGTAAACGCTTATGTTTGAGAGTGCTTGCACACCAAACTGTCTTTTAACTCTTGAACAAATTCCTGATGGTTTAATATCTTCTTCAGTAATTCATTTACTAGTAAAGAGGTTTTCGACGCTCGAATACACTCCCACATCACTCATACCTGCCAAATTCATTGTTAAATAAACTCCCGTGGGGTGTCTATACAATTAAACGTGGTTTAAAGATCAACCATGAATTTTAATCTAATAAATCTTAAAACTAGATACTGATATACTACAGTTCATCTATTGATGTTCTTAAGTTTACAGCTGAAGACATTAAACAATTATATGTACAATGCCCTGGTTTTACACATGGCATTACATTATACTCGAAAAGCTTGGTTTTCTTCAATCTTCGGATGTAGAACAGTATCATGACCGAAAGCTGCAACTGCCAAGTCATCAGTTTTTGGTAAGACGCTTGTATACAGTAAATAGAGGCCCCACGACACTTTCTTGAGCCACTCCTGCATTTTCTTTTCTGTGGCTTCCAATGCGATAGCTGCTTGTTTGGTTTGAAAGTCTCTGCAAGATGATCAGCAAAAACATTAGCTTTTTGTTCATTATTGCGAGCTCATGTACTATCTTTCTTTCGAATTGTGGGAATTTGTGCTTTGGTCTTTTGATTCTTCTAGCGAATTTCCATAGTGAATAACGTGTCCCTTCATCTGCAGTCAGATTATAAAGATAAGAGTTGATAGATTCTTCTTTTAGTTTTTGTATCTCTCTATTTACTACAATTTTATATGATCGATTTCTTGATTGCTGCCACTTTTTTCTAGCCTTCTTTTTTTCCTTGACCATTATTCTGATCTCCAGGGAATAGTTATTCTCTTTTGTTGTATAGACAAGTCTCTTGGTATTATTTACAGCCACTTTCTGAATTAATTTGATGAATCTCTCAGCTTCTTTTTCCAATTGTACCGTTGTTCTTAGTCTGGCGTATAGATTTCCATATTTTTGAAGATCACTTCTGAAACTTTCCCATTATTTTTATTTACTATTTGTTTTGCCCAGCCTCAAGATGGCCGCTGAACGATCAGAGTCCAGGTCGATGCTCTCTTCTACCTGAATATAGTTAGGTAATACCTTTCTTGTTATGAAAAAGTGTACCAGGACCGGAATTTTGTTCGGGTCCGTAGGTAGGTTTAATCATGAAGTGGAAGTTGAATCCTGTTTCCCTAGTAGCTTGTCTTTATTGCCTTTTGTCTTTGTCCATAGAGATCCCCAGTTCACATGATTGAGGCATTGAGGTCTCTTTACACAATAAACCTTTCACCTGATTGTTGTATAAATTCTTTATAATCTGTTGTTTTAAGATTATGTCTGGGTGGGCAATATATCGCCCCTACATTTAGAATTTGTTTGGTAGATTTAATTCTAACCACGGTAAGTTGCATGTCTGTCTTTTGTAGCTGAGGTTCTTCATAATGATTTATAGAATCTTATATTATAACTGCGCTGTCAGCTTTTGCTTGATTGTCGGGATGGGTCGTGTGGTATATCTTGTATTCTCTTATTTCTATGCAAGCATGATTTGTTGTGTGTTTCTGATATGAGCTGTTGTTTTTTTTTAAAATTTAGAATGTCATTAGCATTACACGTCTTTTTTGCGCCAGTGCTCCTGGCTTCTAATCTGTCATAGTAATGACTTTGTTAATTGTTATGATTTATGATCATTTTTGTATTAACTGTATCGTAGACGCTTCTTCGCTTTGGACAGCAGGTGCTGACTGTTTATTTGCGGCCGCTTGTACATTGTCCATAGCAGATTCCACATTTAACATCGTTAGCTGTGAATGTCCTGGGTTGAAACTTTCGGTTTTTACCTCTAATACTATTGTCACGTCTTTTTATAGTTCTTTAGCAATGCTTGCCAAATGAACGAAAAAGAGCATTAATTGATATCTATAGCATGTGTACAGTGCATGTCTCTGTCTTTTAGTGCGAAATTTAAATTATAATTCATTTTTGAACGCTCCTCGTAGATATATGTAACGCTACATACTTTTTTAGCATTTTTATGTGAACCATGTGTTGCCATATGATAAATATAGATACCAATAGTCGGGTAAATAAATGGACGAACACTTCACTAATCTTCACAGCAAAACATAAGAAAATATTTCTAAATTCGTTAGAAGTTGTTGGATAAATGTAATTACGGTTATAGATATTAACGATACGAAGTTTCGTTAAGTTCCAAAAGCAAACGTGTATTATTCAATGTTATATCTTCATCAATAAATTCCGGTTCAATGTATTCGTTGTTTTGTAAAAAGAGTGGGGTAAAATCTATCTACAACCGCACTGAGTGCGGTAATATTCATTACCACACTAAGTGTGGTAATAACGTTTTTAACGATATCCAAACTAATTTTTTAAATAGTCTATAACAACACCGACGACGATAAAAGCAAATAAATCATACAAAAAATAAAACATAAAATTTTTTATAAATGCATTAGAAATTTTCAGATAAATCTAATAACAATTATTCAAAGAAAGTAGGCGTTTTTAAATTTATGAAGAACTTTGTAGAAGTCGTAAACGTTTCAGAAGCAACCTCAAGTTGTGGTTTAGATTATTCGTTAGCGGTTATCGAGAAACAGTTGCTAATTTTAGAATTTATGTTATTTACCGATTGATGCTTGTGGAATTGCTTATAGCTACCGCACCCTCAGGCACGAGTGTCTATTCGTTTCCTAGAATTTGCGAAGGATCAATGCCTCACTCGAACAAATGAAAGAAATGATACCGAATTATTTTTATTGGGCTTTCAAAATTCAATCTGTTCCCAACATCAGCGATCCGGCGGTGTCAGGTGAATGAATAGCGAACACCCCTCTAAACCCACAATAAAACGGAGGATAATGTCCTGGCACATGGCTACTGCAACGACCCCTTGCAAGGGTTGGCGCGTTGGCCGGGTCGTTGATCGAAACATGTAGGTCACGCCGGCATCTCGACCCATCGGGAATACCCAAATATACCGCTCTGGGACGACTAATCAGAATGGATACGCGGCATAATTGTGTCTTATTTTTCCACTCGCATGCCCTGTCCGATTGGCGATCGTTGATTTGGAGAAATCGGGACAAAAAGCGGCCTCGATTACGACTATGTGCCCTTGCGCTAATCTGGCGGCCGTTGGGGCTTTGCAAGCCCTCAAGTAATTTGTCCCCCTAATAAGAGATTAGGGTAAAGCAGATGGTAACTTGTCTTAAGGACCGGGTCTGCCATAAAATAAGGGACCTTTAAAATGACTGCACGATAAACAATTTATTTCTAGATGGAAAATTTTAAGCGATAGATGTATTTTCTCTATACAAAAAAGTTGTGCGCACTCTAGCTCTAAAATAATTAGGTAAGCAAACCATTTAATAATAATAATAATAATAATAATATGTCTTTATTTATCTATATAAAACTTGCAATATTTGCAAACAGAGTGAAAACTTATCAGACGAAGTTCAACCTAACACGCGTGGGTAGAGGCTGCTCTTCCACTTAACCCGACCTTAACATAAACAATAAACAAAAATAAACATTAAAAAATATATAAAAATAAGAAATAACCAATAAACATAATATTTACATTAGCATTTTACATTTCCGGCATGTTTGCCCGTGTGCCCGCTCGGAATTTAGGTAACAGCAAATTAGAAACAATTTCGGAATGAATAAAGTCACTGATTCTGAACTATGTATCGAAGCTCTGTTGGTTAAATAAATTTTTTTCAAATGCTAGTTTAAAATAATTTTGACTAGCTGATGGCATAATGTCGAAAGTCTTACTATTGATGCATTTAACAATGGAATAAGAGAATGATCGATTAAATATTGGTTTATGATGACGTGGCATAGCTAGGAGACCTTTATGACGTAGATTCAAGTTGCGCACATCTGTACGATACGTGATTTTTTTAACATTCAAGATTTAAAATTGAAATCTCTTTGATTTTTCTAAACTATCAGGACACGGCTTAACCACATATTCTTGGTTTCAATATAATACGATTTAACTCAACTTGCGTATATCCAAGTGGGTTTCGTTAAGCCAACATGCTGCTTAACCATAATTGCTGCTTATAATAACTAACAACTTTTGGATTTGGATAATATTCAATATGGCAGAGATGACATTGACTATTATCTGGTGGACTACTAGCGGATGAAACATGGGTGTCACCACAAGATCAAATAGTAACTTGTTCATCCGGAAGCCGATAAATACATTTTTTATACAAGAATGCATTCATTGGTAGTGTTCTTGATTTTGGTATTTCTGTTATTTTGAATATCTGTTACCATTTAAACATAAAAAAATAAAATCTGGGTAACTGCGCCACGTCTTTTTGGAAGAGGTGGAATATAGAAACAAATTACGAAAAGACAGTTTCATACGAAGCATTATTACTGATAAGTAGTTATACTAATACATTTTAAGTAAATGCTCAATGTTATCATCATTTTCACGCAAAGGTTGCTTCTAAGTAAAAAATTGAACAACACTCTTAAACATGTTTTGCAATATACTTAATTAGAAAGTTGGACAACTGAAAAACAATTGAAAGATTACCGCAATTAAAAATAGGTTTTCAGTAACTTTTTATTGGCATACTAGACACCTAGATTACATCTATACCAAAATATCGTTGTGCAGCCACCTGGATTTTATTTTTTCTGTCTAAGTTATAACCGATAGGTATTAAAAGTTAAAAAAATAAACATTTTCCTAATAAATGTATTAACTTTGCCAATTGGAGTTACTGTTTAATGTGCGTCGAGAACCAATATCTTATCTTCTGGTAATAACCTATATCAACCCAAAATATGACTTATACTCTTCCAGAGTGTGATACTGAATATCATCTAAATCGATTTAAACGTTCGAATGCTATCAGAAAAATTATACATATATTTACGAACTCTCTAAAAGGGAGTCCGATCTGACTTCGTTAATTGCTTCCCCGCTGTGTGTTCGGTTTTTCGAAATCTTTCAATTTTGACTTCAGATTTGGATGGAAAATGAAAAAGTAGAACAGGCATTATTTCGAAATTGACAAGGGATAGAAATAAATCTTTTAGCTGACTAATTTTCTGTAATTAGATAAATTATTTTATCTACGACCACTACTAAAAGTAGGCCTTTTAGCGCTAGCTTGTTTCACTAAAAGTGACGTTTTATAGTTTACCGTGTTTAAAGAAATCAGCTGTTTACTTTTAGCACATGTGCTAAAAGTGAAGCGAGTTCAAAACTACAATTTCGAACTGCAAGTGAAGTCGTAAAGCTATTCTAGTTGCTTCTTGAGTTACAGGTAAAGCGTTTTTGAAATAATTAAAGCGTTATGTAATGAATACAGTCATATGTGGAGTATCAATAATTACATTTCGTATCTCAACCTTGACAGCACGGGCGTGGCCAAACAATCGCCAGCGGCGCAGGCCTACTATTCATTATGACGCAGCGTCGCAGATGCGAACCTTTCTTAAATCGATATTTATGGATTAATAACGGTAAAATTAAGGTCGTAGATAAAATATTGTATGCAACGCGTGCTAAAAGTCGTTTATGCGCGAGACATGTTATGAAACTCAGCCTTCGGCTTCGTTTCATAATTTTCATGTCTCGCGCATAAAAGTCGACTTTTAGCACTTGTTGCATAAATAGCTATTTTCTGTTTTCATATAGGATTTGATGGGTTTATTTTTGCAAATAACTATGTATCCTGTATAGTAGGCTATGGCAAGATGGCCAGTAAAAAAGCAAAGTATAATATGTATGTATAATCGGTAACCTCGTTTTACCTTGCGGTGTAGAAGCTGGTGCTTTATGTGCTTGCATCTGGCGGTACAATGCTCAACTTGCCCCGGATTCGGGATACAAAGTTGCAGCGCCGCTTTTGTGCTTGCACAGCAACCATTGTGTGAGGTGTGCGTGTTATGTTGACAATTCGCAGTAAATCAGGCTGTATTTCGGCAATAACGCGTCGAATGTTGGCTTCCAAGTGCTCAATTGTTTCCGGTTTATCGACGTAGACATGCGACTAGGGTTTCCAGTCCCGGGATCCGGTCCCGGGACAGTCCCGGGATCCGGTCCCGGGACAGTCCCGGGATTCTACCACAAAAACCGAGTCCCGGGACGACAGCCAGCCCAGGCGAAGTCCCGGGACCATGTTATCGTGCGTGCGTATACTCGATATCAGAGAATTAGGACGGGTATTCACCCGCGTCCGTCGTATTACTCATGCCTCTTTTACATTCTGCATTATTTGCGTTTTGCGTAAGGCAGGAGAGGTATTGTTTTCGGTAGGTTAGAATTAAACATGCGTGTTGTTTCAGCCACATTTGCCTATCTTCTTCTATTTATGTACTAGAACTCGTGGCCAGCCTACGTCTGGCCCGGCCAGCGTAAAGAAACGGTTAACAATAAAAATGCTTCCTCAAGGCGGCAGCCAGCCTACATCCGGCCCTGCCAGCGTTAACAATACAAATGCGGTCTCGCCATTCGTGCGCGCGCGCCACTTGCTAGTATGCAGGCCGTTCATGCAGCGTGTGCGCGCGCCTGCTTACGTCTGGACGGCCGGCGGCATCAGCTCTTATAATATAAGATTGGTCTGTTTTTTTTTGTTGAATTTATATATGTGCGAAGAAGCTGAATAATTTATATTTTTGGGTTTTAAGTGTGTTCGTTATTTGTCTGCTAAAGCGTTACAATTAGAATGAATTCCGATTTGCAACCTACCTTCATTCTACATTTAAAACAATTACGGTCACTATGGCAACAGTTTTATATGTTGAAGATAAACAATTGGCGAAATGTAAAGTGGGTTCCTACAAAATTATCATAATCAGAGGCAGCTTGACGAAAGAATTACACACGCACTTTGCAGTTCAAACAAAAGCAAAAGCGACAGACATTTTTAGTACCAGAAGAAAGCAATGAAGTTGTAGACGAGTCCCAACGCAAATTCTC
Source organism: Agriotes lineatus (assembly GCA_940337035.1). NCBI lineage: Eukaryota > Metazoa > Arthropoda > Insecta > Coleoptera > Elateridae > Agriotes > Agriotes lineatus. The sequence continues at coordinate 6,354,884 of OW679196.1, read as the reverse complement.
AGCACAGAAATATTTATTTAACTTAAAACACTTGTTTTTCTTTGGAAATTTTATTCGGAAATTTCACCTGAACACTTTTTCTTTTTCGGGACCATTTTCGGGATTTTCGGGACTAGTCCCGGGACCTGAAATTTAGCTCGTAAGTCCCGAAAACACTTTTGGTCCCGGGACTTGGAAACCCTACATGCGACTGTACATATCCTCAAAGAAAATAATCTAACGGCGTCAAATCGCACGAAGGAGGTGGCCACGAAATGGATCCACAAAATGGATCTGTTAACTGGCCACCTCTTTCGTGCAATTTGACGCCGTTAGATTATTTTCTTTGAGGATATGTAAAGTCGCATGTCTACGTCGATAAACCGGAAACAATTGAGCACTTGGAAGTCAACATTCGACGCGTTATTGCCGAAATACAGGTTGATTTACTGCTTAGAGTGTGTGAAAATTGGACCTCCAGATTACGTCATGTACACGCCAGCCGCGTCGGTCACATGCCCGAAATCATATTCAAACATAAATGCCATAAAATTATCTTTCAAATAAGGCAAATTTCATGGATATTAAAACAATTTTTCTGTGTTTTATTTCATTTTAAAGTTCGGTCCCTCTAAAAAAAACACCCTATATAATAAATAAATATCGTTACTTTCGTTTGAAAATTGATGCCGCTACTGCTTTTTATGCATGCGAAAAATAGGTCAGTCAACTGACGTTAAACAGAAAGGTTGTGCGCAATTTGCAGTGACTTTGTTCAGTAAATGTAGCTGCTTGGAAAGCCTTACAGACCGATTTTGGCAAATTATACTTTTTCCCGATATCCTAGATCCGCACTGTACAGCCTATTAATCTAAAATTCCGTTACCGTCTCATTGAGTGCCACGGACTTTTATCTGAATTCCTGGTGGGGTATATTTGAAAAAACTTCGTATTGTACATTTATTAATCGTCTCGCAACCATACTGTATATCGACCGTCTGTTCTGACGTAGCCTTGGCAACCTCTCGTTATCAGCGTGTAGATTGAGGCGGATTGCTTGTAGTCAATCTTTGAATCGTTGTCCATTCTGTATTGGACAACTGAACGCATCTCTGAAGGCTACTCTTCATGACGCGTTTAGAACGATATCCATTTGCCTGCTGAAGATATTCGCTTAGTAGTCCAGGCAATGGGTAGTTTTATCACGCAAAAGGTCGTAACCAAATGTTATTTGGTGGGATCGTACAATTTACTGTTCTGATCATAACTATTTATGAATCGAAGAGCATAAAATTGTATATAAAATATGTTCTATAATTGTTTTTTGTCAGACCAATAGTTTTTCAGATGCAGCGCGCCAAACGGAAGCGAGTAATGGTAATGTAGCGGTGGAGCAGACGTGTCCGTACAAAATATAATGCAAAAAACTGTGCAAATGCATTTGATAATAATAGATATTTATGTGGAAATTACTTTGCACGTATCATTTAGCTCACATTTAAGCAGACAGATGCAGAAAAAACGCTCCACCGCTCAATTACCATTATTTTCTTGCGTTTGGCGCGCTGTATCTTGAAAATTATTGGTCTAACAGAAAAATGAATATAATATATTTTGATATGTTTTTAGGACGTTTTCCACTGTCTAGGGTGTAAATCACACAACGTTTCGGGAGTTTTGATCTACTCCCGTCTTCAGGTGTTCCTGGTTAGTCCTGAGAAGGACTGACATTATACGTTTTTCTCAGGACTAACCAGGAACACCTGAAGGCGGGAGTAGATCAAAACTCCCGAAACGTTGTGTGATTTACACCCTAGACAGTGGAAAAAGTCCGAAAAACATATCATAATAAACCACTGCCAAAAAATGACATTCAGAGAACAATATATTTTATGTACAATTTCATGCTCTTCAATTTATTATTTCATTGTTTTTTCGTAGGATCAATAGAAACGAAGATATTTGCAAAAAACTGAGGTCGAAAACTCAGGGTTATAATCAGGATAGTAAATTTTACAATCCTACCAAATTTCATTTGGTTACGACCTTTTGCGTGGTAGACCCCTTATTTTCGCCCCATTGCTTGGACTATAGCTGCGGTGGTCGATTTTCCCGTTGGGAAGTATCGAGCCTTATTTGCAATGGGTTGTTGGCTTATCTCCAGTTTATCAATATTGCTTTTCCCAGTAGAATTGGGTCACAGGCAAACAAGTATTTTCTTATAGCATGACATGACGTCAGAAACAGGTCGCCATTTTTTATTTGGTGCGGTCAGCCTTGCAGTTGTAAGCGGGAACAAATGTATTTTTAATGGGCGTTTTCTTAATAAAGCTTTCATTAGAGAGAGTGATACTTCTCTTTCAGTCTACGAGTCGCCCCTCCCACCGATTTAATTTCAACACCTTTTAGGCTTGTTGTGTGTCGTAAACCGAGCTTTGTCTGTAACAATTTAGTAATATAAATATAATAAAGATAATTAGTAAAAAAGTATCTTATATTTATTAAGGAAAGCGGAAACATTAATCTGTATGTTTTACCTAGTAACGAATTTTGTACGAGGCATATCCACAAATTAAGATCTTTTTTCTTTCATTTCACGTTTTTAGTTTAAAACATTGTTTTTAATTCTGCGAATTGTGGTAACTTGTATTTAGTAGGTAGCTCATGGAAGTAAGAAAATTTCTTATGAAATTATCACTATTAGGAATAAATGCAGTAAACATATCAGTTTTAATTCAACTTTCAGTTACTGTTTGCATTTGTGGCTGGACGTACCATGTTGTTTAATCACATTTTTAAGTAAAGCAATATTTTAAAATTTGTTAAGGAAGACCAAACTTTTATTGAAAATTGATCCGAAACATGACTGGAAGGAGACTAGATCCCCTTCTGGAATTATTTTATGAAACTGAAATCATACAACAATAAATGCGTTAGAGTAAAATGTAACAAATGTATTAAAAAATGGGGAGTTTAGTAGCGCGCTTGAAAACGCAAATATAAATTAAACACCATAAGGCTTTGTTTTAAACATGTTTTAAACATCCCAACGCTGATTATAAGTGACTATTCAACTCACCCCCTTCATGTTAACTATTAACCAATCATACTTTAGTATTTTTGTTATTTGCACCAATTAGCGTGAACTATATCGACAATTTTCACTAGTGAAAATAATCGACAATTTTCACTAGTGGTATAGTGAACATTTTAAACAAATGTTATTTTTATTAGAAAAAGTCAATATTAGAGTTCTGTTACTATAGAAATTGAGTAGTTTGTTGCTAGATTTATTGAAAACTAATTGGTAAAAGTAGTTTGGTTCACTGAATAATCCCTCGAATACCGTTCTTTGTCAAAGTTAAGTAGAATATTTTTGAGGTGGTATTACTACTCATGTCCATTGCGCTTAGGATTAGGACTCGTGCTAGCGCACTCGTCCTAATCGAACCTAACCGCAATGGACATTCGTAATACCACAGCAAAAATATTCGACATAACTTTGACTACTCATGGTATTATAAGTGAATATTTTTCAAATATTTTTTTCTCTAAAGGTTCAACTTAAAAAGTTAAAGCTATGTAAAGTTGAATTAAAATATTAGATTCTGAATATGTTTTTAAACACTGTATCGTATTATAAAAGATAAATTGAGTTTAACTAAAAAAGCGTTCTTGACATTTTTAGCTCAACATTGTCGTTTTTGAGATACACTTAAAAATATCTTCCAATGTGATATTGTTAACTGTACCATGCATCGCATTATTTAAAAAAAGCTGAAAAATAACGACTATGTTGAGCTAACAATCTAAAGAGAACTTTTTAACGTAAAATTAATTTTATTTCATAGTAAAACACAGGGTGTTTGAATATTTTTTTAATCAAAAACATCTTTTTTCTACAGTCGTGTCAAAATGACAACTTTTTGCACTGTTTCTAGTATCAAAAGCGACGTTTGTAGCACTCTTAATATTATCGCCCGAAATACGTCTTATTCTCACGTTGCCATTGGAGGCGTTTTTTAATACTAAATTAAAACACGCTTTGCCGTAAGTTTGACTGTCAACATAATCTAGAATATCTAACACAATGTGACGGAAAAATGTTACCGAACTAAGTTTTTATATTTCTGTTACGATCGTAGAAAAAATAGCGTCGGGCTCTTAAACTCGTCGCACGTGCTTATACATTAGTATAATATTTTACTATTAAAACCCCCAAAATACGCTACTACTCAAATTAAAGCTTTCTTATTACTATTAAATTGCTTTAGTAGACCCTAATTTACCCTAAAAAACTAAAAATAAATCTCCGGTGGATTTTAATATATTCAAAAGAATCTATTTTGTAACTTCAACTTTACAGGGCCCTCTCTTTTTAATATGGCCCTTTAGGAAAGAAATATTTGAAAATTTTCACTAGTTTTTCTATAGTTAATTGTAGTAAAATACGTCGCCACCTTTAGTTACCACCCTGTATATCATACAAAAGCTTTCTAACTGAAGTCTGTAAAAAAACTGTAAATGTATTCGAACCGTTGCAGTTCTTTCCGAATTTAGCGATGAATTGGAATACACACTGCTCTTGTTTGCGCCAGTTGTAAAAATTTGGGGCAGTTTACAGTTTAGTGCCCAAATTTATGATAGGTGTAAATTTTTCCCATAAAAGCGCCTCACTTTATAGGAAAACTAAGTTTTTATGTGCCGGATAAAAAAGCGGTTACTTTTAAGTAGTGGCTATGGAATGTCTGTATTTCTTTATGCTTGTTGCAAAACTTGCCAGGCGGTGAAAGCCCCGCAGTTTAAACACACTATATTTTTAAGCTTGCCAAGGCAGTGTAAAGAGAAAGACAGTTAAAAGATGCTTAGCAGATATGACTGCTTATGCTTTCCTGCAGTCACTACTAATGTGCCTATAATTACACTAAATTAAGCTACTGTCAGATTTCGTACGGAAACCAGATGTTGTAGCATTATTATTTTAATAGAGACCCTTCTGGAGTAATTATATACTACATACATTATTTGAGCTGTTACTATGAATAGAATTCAATATAAAATGTTCGCGCTGAGTATAGCTGTACTTGAACAACGTATTTAATCATACTTTATTTATTTTTAATATAATAATGGTCACAATGTATGTAGTTACTAAATAAAAATTATTTTCGTCATTAATAAAACTTAATATTTAAGTTTTTTTGTCTGTCATATCACGAAAATCAGCTGTGATATAAACAAAAATATTAAAATCTGGCAATATCTCTTCTTGTTCTGAATAATATTATTTTGGGTGTCGCACAAGTAATCCGACAACGGTTAGATTTAAACGAATATCAGCAGTGGAGATAATAAAAAATCATAAATAGCAAAGCATGGAAAGAGAAAACTGTTTTTGTTCCCTTGAACAAAGCAACACAAAGGCAAATGAAATAACGCACCAAGAAAATTTGGAAGTATAAATGAATAAGGAAGAAATGAACGCGAGCAAAGTAATTTTAAATAGATTGCCATCAAGGCATCAAGGTAAAATAAATAAATAAAACAGAAAAATATTATTTCAGAAACTAAATAGTTGGGTATCATAATAAAATACGAAAAAAAAACTAAAGAGCTGCGAATGACTTTACTGAAGAAGAACAAAATGTACACCAGCTAATTAAAATTCATAAATAGAAAGAAAAAGAAAATAAGTGTACAAGAAGGTAAGTATAAATAAATATAAAGGAAAGCGTGCTGGATTAGACGTCAGCAAGTTCTTAGTCAAGAGTTGAAGGCGAAGCAGAAGCTAAAGAATCAAATAAAAAGTACTGGACTCTAGGATTATTAAACTTTGTTAGCCATAAAACTCTCTAACAATTAATATTTAGCTCCAAACTAAACCAATGACCATCATAACCCTTTTCAAACCAAGCCAGATAGCGAAATGTAAATATCCAAAAATGGTCTCGTGACCATTGCGTTCAACAGGGCCCGTTAACTAAACTCCGGCAGTAGGGTTAACACTAAACTGAATGTAACTAAATGCAGGCTCCATCAACTCGTAAATCTAAATTGGAAAATTTTCTGATATTATAAGTACCGTTAACTAGCAATGAAGATGAAATCTTAAAAATTGTCCCTGTGAAATGCAAACGAACTAATAAGCTATACCTTGTTAAAGTAGAAGCGAGACATAAATGCGGCACAATTAAATTGGGATATATTATAATATTGTGTACAGATTTTGAATGCAAAAGAGGCAGTTTTTCGTACTGATATATCTCTATACATAGTCGTATATTACGTAGTCATAAATGTATGCCATTTAACAGTACATAGCAAATTCGCCATCCCACCAAAAAAATCACCCATAACCAAAAAGAAACCAATCCATAGAAATTTTTAAAAACTATTCACCATCCACAAAAAAGCCCTATAATAAAGGAGTGTCACACATTTCAACAGCTTACTCTAGATTAAAAGCGGCTTTAACGGGCCCTCTCTAATCCTATTAATAATACGGAGGTGTTGAACTAAAGAATAGAATGAAATTGTATTAGAAAGCTGCCAGTAGGGATATTCATATGGCTTACCAAATAAACATCGCTGTAGTCATTCTACACCACCGTCTAGGTAACATCCTTAAACTAACTATTCACAAATAAGAATCGGGAACAATAATGACCACTTAGCTTTTCTATCGAGGACCAAATATCCCTCATTCGGGGTTGGAAACGAAATTCCAAAAAATCCTCTACAAATCGTTTTTCTACCTTTCTGTCCCAAATTGTTATATTACATATTTCCTATCTCCAAGGGACCAAAACAAACATAGACTAATACCACCACAATGTGATGCACTGAGACTAGAATTCCTGATCGAAACTGAAAATGACTACGAATAAGCTGTCAGTTAAAATGACTTTTATGAAACGTGAGGCACATCCATTCAACCCTACATGTCAAATACCTAACCTTCAAACGTGTAAATCGTAGGGAGAACACGAATATGATAATCGTCGGGTACCAATAAACGACCTACAGATGGACTGTTGCCTGAGTTGAAATTTCAGAAATTAGTAGGAATGTTTTATTTTACTTTGAAAACTTGTATAGTTTGTGAACAATGGTGTGTTCTTCTCACATATAGAGCATTCAACATGCGGCTTGATTATAATAGTTATTTATGTATTAAGAGCATAATCAATTGATTATAGTACGAGGGCGTGTTTGAAGCGCGACTCAAAGCAGAGAGCTTTAAATTTTCCGTGGGCTATAATCGTGATTATGCACGTGGTACATACAACGTCTTATTTTATTTTGGTTCTCAAAATGGATAAAATTCAAGTATTTAGTATTTTTGCTACAGACTACTGCGTCATCGTGGTACTGACGCTGTGAATTTTTGGTGTGCTATGGTTTCTAGGCAGATTGTTGGCGTTGCTGTACTAAAATGTTGATATTTGTTATACTACTTAGCAATTTTATACGTCCTCGGCCCATAAAAGCCTTATTGCACCCCCTATCGAGGGTCAATAAACAAGAAGTTATGAATATTATAAAAGACAAAATTTTCTACAATTTTTGCTTGAAACATGTTTTTGTAAATTAAATAAATAACGAGCTGCAGCTATAAAGTGGAAGATGATTAATAAAAAATCCAACAGTGCTCCGTTTTGAGCTGACGTTTTCATGCTGATTGTTTATTAATTATATATTGATTTTTCTCATACCTAGTAAGCATTAAGTCAGTGTTGTTAACCCGTTTCCACACTACCAGAGGTAGAGTTGAGCGTTTTTATTGTGGTATCCGCAGTGGGTCTAATGCACTAATAGCTGTAATCAAATCGTTGTATTACATTTTGTTGACCACTGACATCGAAAGTAGATTCTTCTGTCATTTGACAACAGAAAGTTGACATTCGCCGCATGAGTTAGCCATGTCAGGATGTTTCTTTTATAATGTAGCTGGCTTGGTTTGTATCGGATTCTTTAGTGCTTATTTTAAACTTGATCAAAATTCGCTTAATTTAGTTTCACACTGGTTACCTCAGGTAAAGCTCAAATGGCCATGGGTTCGTTGTACTCAAAAGTATAATTACAAGTATAACACAATGTAACACAAGTAAAGTAACGCGTATAATATGTTTAGATATATACAAAATAATTCGTAATCAAGAAAATGTTATGTAACGTACATAAAAATGAAAGAAAACTCCTTCTGGTCTTTTTTGTTGTGTCTCTGACCGGACCGCAACCCAAATAGCATTTTAGTTTGGCACCGTTGCTGCGTCTGAACCTTCTTAAAGGAAGTTCGAATAAAGTAGAAATAAGTGCAAGTCGGTTTGAGTCAGGTAACACCACCAGACTTAAAACGAAGATGGAACACACTATATTTATGCCTTGAATAAGATGGCGCTAGGTCGTTATGATTTTTCGCGCGGACAAATTCAATCGAATAGTGTTTTCCGCTGTCGGTGATGCGTACGACAAGTGCATAAAGCCTGCCTAGACATGGTATGTCTATTGTGAATTAGTTTGAACCACTCGGAATAATATAAACTGGACTTTTTACCTTTTGCAAAGTTGGGCTCTTTGAAGCGAGAATCGCCGGTGAGCGCTGGAGGTTTTCAGTCGGTCCGGATTCACGGCAAGCGAAGAGATCTCTTCTGGTGCGTAGGCAAGTCGGGTTTAAGGTTAAATTTCTGAAAAGGTTATGATAACAATAACCCGGGAGAATCCGCTGGGGCAGAAATTTAAACGGGGTTTCTAGCAAGATCGGAGCCGACCGGTGCTAGCGGATCTAATAAAATCATACAAGCGGGGGCCAGCTTCAGAGGGGACCTGGTGATCAGGATCGGGTTCAGGTTTCAAGACTCATGTGTCGTTAAGTAGCTCCTTTTATACTCTTCGAGCATTTTATTCTTAGATTATTTCTATAGAGGGTTGGAGACGGAACAGCGTGGCGTACCGGTTTACGCTACGTCCGCTCATAGCAATTAACGTCGCCTTATCGAAAATCCGAACGTTCTGGAGATGTACGAGAAGGTTGTAACGGAAATAAGTGTCATTCAAATTTCTAAAACACTATTTGTGCCTTAGGTAACGTTGATGCGGGGACTAACGTTACACTTTGACAACGCTTGTCATTTGTTTAAATAATTGCGTCACATGTCATATACTACGTGAGTAATTTTAAATTTATTGCCAACTATTGTTTTAATAAAATGAAATAACATTATTTTCGCCGTAATAATATGCACAGTCGCTGCGCCTCAACCAGCAATATGCATGCGCAAGTGGCAAGAATACACTTTCAGCTCTTAACATACAATATACTGTCGGTTTGATGGTCCCGGTTGGTTCCTATCTACTTTCAACTAAAGAAATGTGTATGCCATTATCGGTTTGAGATTCAAATTCTTCATTCCTTTGAGTCCTGAGAAACTTCCCACCAATCGATTAAGTATCTTCTTCTTTTTCGTCTTCGTCGTCGTCGACCATAACTTCTGGCACATTTTCGCATGATTGTCAATTGCAAAATTGACAGATAGTAGAGCATTTTCACCCAGCTTTTCTGCAACTACACACTGCGCCGCATGCTTTTTTATATTTGCATGGTATAAAATTGCGAAGCCGGACAACTCGACGCCGGCGCCGCCATCTCGGCGCCGCCACATGCATTTACTAGTCAAGATAGAGACACATTTTACGAAAAATAGTTTTCTGGCTTTGAGATTGTTCAGTCAGCTAAAACTAACACACAATAAAAAATCTCATTGAAATCTTGCATAATTTCCGAAAAAAAGCACTTTTTGCATTTACACAATTTCGAAAAACGCCATTTTCTAACTAAGTAAAGTGCCTTTTAGGTGACAAATATTTCTCTAATGTTTATTTCCCAAATCAAAGAATTTTATTTTTAACAAAGTTGTTTTATTATGAAATAAAAAACTTTGTAAAATATAATTGTTTTTCCATAGCGCTCTTTGTTAAAAGTAAAATTCTTTGATGTGGGACCTAAACATAAAAGAAAATGTAAGAGATCAAAGTTGGCCGATAATTTTGAAATTTGGTATAGCAGCGTTGATGTTGATTCTTAACAACTTTTCTTAATAACTTTTTGTCGTATTTGCTACATAAAAAGCACGATACTCTACAGTAAAATAGGTTTTTTGAAAACTTCTAAGGCATACTTGATTTTTCAAAACTGAAATGCTGTTAGAAATTCGCCTTTAAACAAGCAGGGCTGAACCCACAAAAAAATGAAAATTTAAATCGAGAATTTTTTACCTTTAAAAGAGCCGTTTCACCTATCCGGGGTCACACTGTATATACAGGGTGATTTTTAAGTTGATTCTTTCCTTTTACCAGGATATAAAGCTAAAAAAAATAAGCTTTTTTTCTCATATGCCACTTTTCCGAAATATCAAAACTAAAGGAGGTACAGGGTGTTAAAGTTTCAAATTAAAAACTAAACTTTGGCGCAAAGGCGGCTGGACAATTTTATTTTTGTTTATCTCTGTTGTCAAGCAATGACCTCTCAACTAGTTTCCCATTGTAATTTTCTTAATGTTATTGCTACAATAATGGCTTATGTGTATGAAAATAACGAAGGAGTGAATATGCTTATTATTTACTGGGAGTGTCGTCAAAATGCCGCTGCCGCATCACTCTGATACGCGGAACGTGTGTGTAGAAGCGAATGATGACAATTTTGAACATATAATTTAAGTTAGAATAAGTTTAGTTTAATATTTTTTAAGTAAATTTAGTTCTTAATTTGAAACTTTAACACCCTGTAATCCGTTAGTTTTGATATTTCGCAAAAGTGGCAAATGAAAAAATAGCTTCATTTTTTAGCTTTATATCCTGGTAAAAGAAAAGAATTAACTTAAAAATTACCTTGTATACAGGGTGTCCGGAAAATACGTGTATAACCGAAGACCACAAGTTTCTTTGCCCAAAATATGATGATTTAAAATGATTAACTTTTTTAAATGCTGTATAATCACTACAATTTTTTTTCTAAATAGTTACTTTAATTTATAAGCTATTTCCTCTATTACAATATTCTAGTTAGGTGAACGGTTTAGCCACAAAAAATATTTTCTAAATCCCTACAAGCCTAGTGTTGAGTTACAATTACCAACTGATTTAGGTTTGTAGAAAATATTTTTATTGTGGCTCAACCGTTTACCCAACTAAAATTTTGTAAGAGAGTTTATAGCTTCTAAAATAAAGTAGCTATTCACAAAAAACATTGGTAGTGATTATACAGGGGGTTAAAAAAATATGAATGGATAATTTATTGTGACAATGTTTTCAAACACCCTGTAATTTTCGAAATTAAGGTTTATTCCACAAAAGGCTATAGTTTACTGGTACAAACGCATGGTCAAAAAATGAATAAAATCTATCAAAGATTTTTCGACTTACTTGAAAAACTAATCATTTTTGAAGACCTCTAGCGGCTAAACTAAGCAACTTTGTATATAAGTAAGTTGAGTTAAATCATCAGATTTTGGGCCAAGGAACTTGTGGTTTTTCGTTGTACACGTATTTTCCGAACACCCTGTATACAGTGTGTCCTCGGATAGGTGAAACGACTCTTGTAAAAGGTAAAAAATTATCGATTTAAATTTTCATTTTTTGGGGTTCAGCCCTGTTTGGTTAAGGACGAAATTCTAACAGCATTTCAGTTTTGAAAAATCAAGTATGCCTTGGAAGTTTTAAAAAAACCTATTTTATTTGAAATCGGCAGTGAAGTACGCCGAAATCGTCATTAAAATACGAGAAATCGGCAGTGAAGTAATCCATTGTTTTACGACTTTTTTGTAGGTGGCGAGGCGACAGATAAACGTCAATCGACCGAACATAACCTACAAAAGTTGGTTAAAATGTTGTAATTTCACGATTCCCCGATTTCAAATAAAACATAGTGTACACCTCGGCACTGAAGTTTCTTTTTATCCCTCATGTGGTTTATTTGCCTTGGCCCTACGGGCCTCGGCAACTAAATCCACATTCGTGATAAAAGTTATACTTCAGTGCCTTGGTATACAAACTACTATTATTTGAAATCGGCATTAAAGTACCTCGAAATCGTCATTAAAATACGAGAAATTAAAGTGATCCACTGTTTTACGACTTTTTTGTAGGTGGCGAGGAGACAGATAAACGTTAACCGACGTCAACATAACCTACAAAAGGTTGTTAAAATGTTGTAATTTCAGAATTTCTGGATTTCAAATAAAACATAGTGTGCACCTCGGCACTGAAGTTCCTTTTTATCCCTCATGTGGCTTATTTGCCAAAGTTAAACTTCAGGGCCTTGGTATGCAAACTACTATTACTGTAGAGTAGCGTGCCTTTTATGTAGCAAATACGACAAAAAGTTATTAAGAAATGTTGTTTAGAATCAACATCTAGGCTCCTATACCAAATTTTAAAATCTTCGGCCAACTTTGATCTCTCACATTTTCTTATATGTTTAGGTCCCATATCAAGGAATTTTACTTTTAACAAAGACAAAAAAAATATTTATAACAAAGTTTTTTATTTCCTAATAAAAAAACTTTGTTAAAAATAAAATTCTATGATTTGGGAAATAAACATTAAAAGGCACTTTATTTAGTTAGAAAATGGCGTTGTCGAAATTGTGTAAATCTAAAAAGTGATATTTTTCGGAAATTAAGCAAGATTTCCATGAGATTTTTAGTGTGACTGAACAATCTCAAGGCCAGAACACTTTTTTTCGTAAAATGTGTCTCTACCTTGACTATTAAATACATGTTTCGTAATTATTTTTAAAAAATGTAATATTTTACTGATAACGGAAGTCATGTGACAACTTTTGTTTGGCCCATTTGTAATCAGTAATCACTTTGCAACCACCTCTGGTCGTCAGTGAAGAAGTGAAGAAATTCTAAATACTTTCTTTTTCATTTGATGCCAGCTTTTTGGGGATCACTTTATTTATTATTTGTTTATAATAATTTTCTTACGTAGTTACTGTAGTTTGCAAATTTGAATTCGGCGCCGAGATGGCCTAGCGCCGAGTTGGCTGGCGCCGAGATGGCCCCGCTCCGAGATGGCGGCGCCGAAGTGGCGGCGCCGAGATGGCGGCGCCGAGATGTCCTAGACCCATAAAATTGAGTATGGTCTCAGGAACTGGATCTTTCGTAATTGTCACTGCAGTATCCAACCCCACTTCTGTGATTTTTTTTCAATTCCATACCATTATTGGACTTGGTGGTACGTTCTGAACCCGTCATACCATGCAGAATCTCTTGTTGGTAAAAGAGTAGCAGATTGAACTTGCTTTTTGGAATGAACTTTGATATATGTTGGTAGTGCAATGAATCCAATGTTTCGTTTTCAATGCCACCGCCATACAAAGCGACAATAAATTTTTCCCCTGCCTGTGCATTTTTTTCTAGATGTGCTTTCTGGTTTTCCTTGGTTGAAAAGAGCAGATGTTGTACCAGATCTACTAACTGAATGTAAAAATAGAATGTAAGAATAGAATGTAGAAATAGAATGTAGTCGGCTGATTTTTTATACACGTCAGCATCTTCGGTAGTCTATTTGACTGCAATATTTGACTCTTCACACATTATGAAATCTTTTCGTGATGTGAAAACAGATAAACGTGCAACAGTAATAGTCAATATGTAACTAATAAACATCATGAAAGAATCAGTTCTAAACGATGCACTGTTGACATTTTTATGTAGCCGCTCCGTTTTATAGCTGCAGCTCGCTATTTAACTCACTTAAAAAATGTTTTAAAGAAAAGTTGTAAAAAAGTTATATCTTCTATAATTAATATTGATAATAACTATTTTTATCCTCGAATGCATTGGTACAGAGATAATGCAGAAAAATCGGTTTTGAGCATCATTTTTTTTAGATGGAGGCGCGAGAGGCGGCTCGAAAAGTTGGAAAACTTGGAATTTTAATTAGGACCCTAAACTCGTAAACATATTCAAAAATGGAAACTACTCTTTTCCAGGGCACGGCCCCTTTATTATATCCTACTACTGGAGTATAAAAGTCAGAACCGACGGCAACGCTGTGCGATAACCGACAAATAATGGGTGTTAATTTAAATTTCTGGTCTAGTTGGCTTGATAATAGTCATGTCATGCTTTAAATCGTACTAGTGGACAAGTTGCAAAACTTCTTTGTAACGTGTGGCAGGATCCATTACGTAAAATTTAAATATTTAAGTTTTTAAAACTACTCACGTGATATTGCTACATATACTTGACAATGGCAAAACTGGTTGTGACAAATACGATATATTCCCTGCTTTATCCATAGTTTCTTATTGTGATTTATTAATTGTCATCGCAAATGCTAGGCGACCAGAAAAATTTCTTTTCCGAAGGCAAAAAGGTAGTGCAATATTAGAATGTGTTAGTCTATACGCGGTAATAGCACTCTTCTGCCTGGCTTGTGGCTTGTCCATTTAATACCAAATCTAAGCAGTTCTCAAATAAATTGTGTACCATCAATCTTATCTAATCTATTAAACCAGTAGACACATTTAAATGAAATGAAATTGTTCAAGGGAATATCTATTGATCTTATTTTTAGTGTTAAGCGATGTGGATATATTCCACTGAAACTTAACGAATCTAGAAATTTCATAGAAAATTATAAAATGTTGTCATTATGTGATACAATAATTGTATTCACACTCAATATTGTTTTTTATATTCAGGCAAGAGAGATATAATTTTGTTGTTGATTTCATACCAGTGTTCGTTTTTAGGACTAAAATTGATAATTTTGAGGGCCGCTGGTAGAGGCTAGGAACGGCTAGAACATCGTTTAAATAAGCGACATGCACTTCACGCAAGAGCGGACAAAACTTCAAAATAACTCGCCCAAAGAATATGGGCCATGTGCACGGAATTTTTTTTTTGCAGAAGCTTGTTTGCAGCTAACTCCGCCAATTGGCGCGGGCTTAAATGTGCAAATATTCGCTTCTACACCAAAACTCCGCCAAACGGCGTGGGCACAAAAAGAATCAAAAGCAGACTAATTCCCCCATCAGATTATAGAATGCGAAAAACCGTGCAAGCTGCTAGCTTCGCTGTAAAAATGAGACGAAGTCCGAAGCGCTATGAGTTTACAAACGAGCTCCACCAAGAAAAGTAATCGCCAACCTAACGAATTTCGATGCGCGCGAACCGAATATCGGCACTAAAGGATTGTTCACACAGTACCAACCGCTAAGAGAGCATTTACACCGTAACACCCTTTGGTGGTGAATTCCAAAAATCCATGAAAGTGAATTGGCCTATTTGTAAGACGATCTAATATGCCAAATTTCAAATTCATATCTGTAGTAGTTCGCTCGTTAAGGCAATCTTTAAGAATCAGATCTATTTCATTTTTGAGGAGATGCATTTTGCAAAACCTTGAAAATGGTTTAACATTATTTGTATAACGAACCTATATGCCGAATTTCGACTTCCTACCTGTGTCTATCTCGTGACGATCTTTAGAAATACAAATCTACCCCATTTAATCCTTTTGAGAGGATACAGTTCGAAAAACCCTGAAAATGACTTGATTCGATGTGTAAAACGAACTATTGTGCCGAATCAACTTTCTACCTGTAGCAGTTACCGTATTATGGTGATCTTTAGCAAAACACATCTACCCCATTTAACTCTTTCGGGATTTGACCTAATTTGTAAAACGAATTTAAATTTCCGGTCTGTAGTCGATTTTTTGTGACTATTTTTAGAAAAACACTTCTGTCCTATTTAACCACTTTGAGGGAATGTTATTCGAAAAACCCTAAAAATGATTTCAGATTAGTAAAACGATCTAAAATCCGAATTTCAACTTACTGCCCGTAGTATATTTTCCCGTGGCGATATTTTGACAAGCAGATTTATTTCATTTAATCCCTTTCGGGGATGAATTGTGCAAAACCTTAAAAATGATTTGACCTGATTTGAAAAATGTTGTAATATGCTGAATTTCAACTTCCTATACTTGTAGTAGTTTCCTTCAGGCGATATTTAGAAAGACAGATTTGTCTCATTTAACCCCCTTCGGGGATGAATTCTGCGAAACCTTGAAATTTACTTGATCTGATTTGTAAAACGAACTAATATGTCGAATATCAGCTTCCCACCTGTAGTAGTCTCCTCGGTGTAGATCTTTAGAGAAACAGGTCTATCATAGTTAGCTCCTTTGGAAGAACGAATTTTGAAAAGTCCTCAAAAATAATTTGACCCTATTTGTAAAACGAACTAATATGGCAAATTACAACTTTTTACCTTCCCTAGAGTCTACGTGTCGACAATTTTATCCAAAATGACCGGCAGTTTCCAATGCGCTTTTGAGTGATTCGTCGGTCACCTAAAGAAGCAGGTGGTGCTGCATTACAACCTAAACAAATATAAACATCTGTGAAGCCGGAACGTGAGATTTTATTTTGTGCCACAGACACACAGACAAACACACATTAAGGAAAATTATATTATAGATATTTAGTCAGGTGAAACTTTTCCTGTCACACTGTATTAGATATTATAGGTTATGTTGATATACAAATTTATGACAAAGCATGCGATTACAAGTGGCTTTGATAGTCACTTTTAACACCAGGCACTGTGTATAAAGTTGTTCCATTTGATACGATCGTAAAAATAAGATTTTGTAGAAGTATCATGCTTATATTTTCTCTTTGAAGAAACGTTTAAATAATATAAACTAATTTACTTCCACTAATTGAAGCAGAATATTGAAAGTATTAATTCCATTTCAGGGTATTAATCATAACAGTCACTAAAA
Organism: Agriotes lineatus; assembly: GCA_940337035.1. Lineage (NCBI taxonomy): Eukaryota > Metazoa > Arthropoda > Insecta > Coleoptera > Elateridae > Agriotes > Agriotes lineatus. The sequence goes on along the minus strand of OW679196.1, from coordinate 6,338,099 downwards.
ATTGTTTTAATTAAGTGTTTTGTATATTTTTAGGAAAATAGTTTAAGATCAGGAAGTAATTTAGTTCTCTCTGACTTAGTAGTTTATTTGCGTCAATGGGTATGTATCAAGTTACGACAAACTTCAATTTGATCATGGCATGCTGCGAATGAGTTGTTTTTTTTAAACATACCATACAATTAGTGTTGAAATAGCTTTTTTCACACGAGTGGGGGAGTTTGGTGACCACTAGCCTCAGGCGAGTGCCATAAAGCCCCAAAAGTGTGAAAAGTGCTGTACATTATACGTTTTCTATGACTGCAAGCCGCCGGCCGCCTATACTCTGTGTGAAGTGTAAGATTTTCAGAGTTAGTTGGGGGGGGGGGGGGGGTTTTGTTGCTATTTTTAGAGCAACCGTAGAAAAAAATCTATTTCTGACACAATTCGTTAAAAGCTCCTAACCACAAAAATATTTAACAACCTTTAAATACGTATTTCGATAGCTAAGCTTTCATGCTCAGTAACCTTGAAGAGAGATACTAACGCGACAACTTTGGCCGAAGATTTGCTCTTCACTAAGTCACCAGTAAAAGTCAGCAGCCTCGCACATTCTAACGCTATTTATACTATCTGACCCGGACGGCGTGTCTTACGCGACCAAAGCAGTTAAAGAAATCATTGGTTTGCAAAGTACAGTAATGGCGGTCATATTGTTTCAGAAATGACATCGTTATATTTACGGAAACAACCAAAAGTACAGCAGCGAACCATTCTTTTAGGTAGGGCTTTAATAATTTACTTGATATTTGATAACGCAACCACAACTTCAAACAGTGCAACTCAAAGACTAAACTTATCAAAATGATACTACTTATATCTTGACAGAAATAATTTACTGACCGATGTCATTTCTAAAATAATATGGCCGTCCTTGTGGTACTTTGGAAATCAAGGGTTACTTCGACTGCTTTGTATGCGACCAATCATGTGTCAATTTCAACAGAGCGCAGTGGGGGATGGGACCTTAGTCTTGTTAAAATGGTTTATTATCATTATTTTTAAAAATGGCCAAGCTTTCAAAACAATTTAATAGTTGCTTTATCGACTTTAACGTTGTTTAATCTATTTTTAGTTTGATATACAGTCGTGTTTAAAAATGTGTTGTACAGCGACATTGTATCATTAACCAGATAGACCTAGATGTATACCTTCAAAATATTTGTGTCTACAACACTTCTTTGAATTTTGTGTAATTAATTTATATTCACAAAGCACAAATGCTGTACAACAGTTTAATGGACACGACTGTACGTTTAGTTTTCGTCTTTGATAAGAAATCTAAGAATATTTTATTAATTAGCTTTCTCTAACCAAATTACATTGAATATAAGTAGTTCGCAAGCTCTTTAGGAAAAGTTAGGGCATGAAACGAAGTAATATATATTTATGAAATGCTCAGTTTATATCATAAAACATTTTTTGAAAAAATTAGAATTTAGAAATTAGAAAGCAGCAGGTAATTTCCGCTAAATTGAATGAACTAATGGCCCGTTGCAGAAATAGAAAGAGCATGGACGATCTCCCTTTCAGGTCCCTTTAACTATGAGTAAGTCGCTTATGTTTCAATGAACATGATCAGTTGACATTTTTAAGTCTGGGAAATTTGATTAGCAAGCACATGTTCGTGTTTTACGTTCAATTTCTTTTTGGAACGTTTAATCCCAGGGTGTATTAATTTTAGCAATGTTTCACTTAACGTTGATAAGAAAATATACACCAGCTATAATGGACGATAAAAGAACACTGTGCAGGACGGTCCTCGTACATGAATTTCAATTATAAATTTCCATTAATTGAATATGTTCCGCACAAAATATGCTTCGAAAGAGAACAAATAAACACACTGGTTATATTGGCGTGGAAAAACATGAGGACTCAGCGCGTTAAGAGCGTTTACAGACTCAAATAAATTTAGTATGCTGAAGTGTGTTTAGTGGGTGTAGTAAACTCATCAGGGATTTTTATATAATTTTGTATGCATGGAGAAATTAGAATTTATTAATGTTATTTGCATTTTTAGTGTAATTTACTTAGAGTTTTATATTTCGCGGCTTGAGCGTAGAAGTTTACAAGAGATGCTAATTTTCCTGCTTTAAAGTATAGATATTTCAAATAAGTATAATTAATTTCCATGCGTTTTATACATCCCTCATACTGGCGACCCATGTGCTTGTACTAGTCTATACGTTATTTCAAGCCAATTAGTCATGGCCGTCATTACAGCTTGTTCATAAAAAACATGTATCTCAAAGATGTTCCTTTTAATTTCATCAATTAGTGAGGACCAAGTATGGAGAAATAGGTGGTTGTTTCAATATTTCGGAGGTAATTTTGTAGTTAGCGACGAAAAACTAGCGGTCTTGTAAACAGAGCATTATGCTGATTAAATTTTACATTCTTTTCATTAATAATAAGATCAAATTATTTAATATTATTGGAGAGAATAAACAAAGGGGTTCAAAAGCACTGCCCTTTGGCAGCCACATGTCATCCCCAAAAAATGTAGACGAGTAACAATTAATAAGAGATTTTTTCTAAGGTAGGAACAAAGTTACACGATCAATTTTGTTGAATGGTTTAGTGTAGTGACTATATAACATCCCCCTAGAGCCCTAGACGTTATCAACATTTGTGCGTAAATATTTCTAGAAACAGATGAGACTTATAAGAACCGAACGGCTTGAAAAGAACACGTGCTGTTCAGAACTTATTACATGTTTGAATATGTGAAATAACCATACTCTCAAATACTTAAGAGAATATGCTTAGTTTAGAGATTGGATGATAATTTAAGCTTTTTTTTTTTTTTTTTTTAATTGAAAGATTCTACTGGTTAAGCACACTAGGGCTGTTCACAGTATTGTTAGTAATGTTACATTAACTCGCGAAATGTACTTTACACAATGATTTTAAATTACGCGTTATCAGTTTATGTCCTATGCTTCTAGTCACTGTCCGAGAGCAGGATATCTTGCGGTAGCCTTGGCTTAAGCCTGGTGGTTGTGGATTTTTGACTTAGGTTGTAATGGGCTGTAGCTGGGCAGTGGTTCAGGTTGGCAAAGAATTTTTTGGCTGAGGTTTTAATAAATTCTTCTATTGTTGAAACTGCTAACTCGCGGTGAAGTTGTGAGTTTCGAATGTACCATTCTGCATTCGTCGCTATTCTCAACATTTTATTCTGAAGAGTTTGGATTTTTTTAATGTTTGTTTTACTTGTAGTACCCCATACGATACAAGCATATATTATAATAGGTCGTATTATTCCCAGGTATAACATTTTAGAACACTCAATTTTGAGATGAGATTTTTTATTTAGAATGGGGTATAATATAGCAATCCTTGCATAGCACTCTTGTAGTTTATTATTAATGTGTATGCTCCAAGTTAGACGTCTATCCAAATATAGCCCAAGGTACTTGATTGCCCGATCCGGTGGGTTCCAAGGTATTGGTAGATCATTGATAATAATCGAATCCGGGTCAATTGGTCTACGAAGGGTGAATATCTTAGTTGCGCACTTGGAAGAATTGATTTTGATATTCCATCGATTAAACCAGAGCAAAAGGGCATTTAAAGAGTTTTGTAGCATTTCAGCGGCCGTTGTTATATTAGAGTGCTGTGTGAGTATGGCGGTATCATCTGCGTACATGGCAGTTGAGCTTATCTCTGAGGTAGGTATATCATACATGAATAAGTTAAATAGTACAGGTCCTAGAACAGATCCTTGCGGTACTCCAGCGGCGGTGTGCTTTATTTCTGACAGTATGGCATTGATTTTGACACGGAAAGTTCGATTTGTGACGAATGACTGTACTATCTTGATTAAATAACTTGGGAAATCTAAGGTAATCATTTTAAAAATTAAACCTTTCAGCCACACTCTGTCAAAGGCTTGAGCTACGTCTAAGAACGCAGCTACGGTGTGCTTTTCTGTTCGTAACCTTTGATAATAATTTCAGTAATTCTTAGTAATTGATGCGTCGTCGAATACATAGATCTGAATCCAAATTGAAAATGAGGAAGGATTTGTTTCTCTTCGATATATTTGTTTAATCTGACAAGAATGATTTTTTCTAGAAGTTTCCAGAGAGTACATAATAGGCTTATTGGCCTATAACTGCTGGGATCATTTTTGTTCTTGCCAGGTTTGAGAAATATTATAACCTCAGCATTCTTCCAGGTTGTTGGAAAATAACCGATGCTGATACAGATGTTAAATATACTTGCAAGATAGCTCAGGGCTTTTGGTGTGAGATGTTTCAGGAGGATGTTTGGAATGTGATCGTGACCAGGCGCTTTTTTGTTGGGCAGACCATGTATGACTTCTTTGATTTCTGATGGTGTGGTAGTAGTAGCTTCATTATTATTTATTAGAAGAATATGTCCATCGACAAAAGATTCAATTTCATTTGTGTGTTCGATATTATCAGGTGAGATGTTGGTGGTAAAGACGTTTTGTAGGTGTTCTGCCATTAATTTGCATTTTTCTGAATCTGTGCAATACTCTTCGTCATTATATTTCATTGGTGGTATTATGTTTGGTTTGCGGATAATCTGCTTAGTCACCTTCCATAAAGAACAGTCTCTCGTATCGACTGTTGAAATATAGCCGTTGTATTTAGAGATGCGGTAATTATCTAATTCCCATCTATCTTGGTGAATGAGTTTGTTCAATTCAATTTTGTAGGGCTGGGTTGTGGGTGCGTTGATATAGTCTCCTGTAGGCATTCTTTTTCTTGATTAGGTCTAAGATGTATTTTGGTGGCCTGTGTTGCGTTTGTCGATGGTTTTCTTTATTTATCTGAGAAGATAACTGTGTAGCATGCACTATGGTGTCTGTTATGTGTTTAATAGCGGTGTCCACTGTTTGGATAGTATATGGTAAATTTTGTGGTTTAATGTTTTTATCTATGTGATGCTCAAATTTGTCCCAGTCTATGATTCCATTGATTAGCTTTGCGGGTCGTGCTACATGTTCAGGTTGACTGTCTATAGTTACAATCACTGGCATATGATCGGAATCTAACTCTGTGAGTACCTGGTGGCTAATCGTGTGAGTAAAGTTTTTGTGCAACCCTATGCTTAGTATATCTGGCCTATGATCGGCTCTATACGGGAAGTGAGTGACTTCTGTAGGTGCTGTAATATAAATAGTGTGTTGAACAGTGATTTCGTGTAACTTCTTTCCTTTTGGATTATTTGCGCGGCATCCCCATAGCGTATTTTTACAATTCAAATCTCCTAAAAGCAGAGTTGGAAGGTTAGTGTTGAAATATGAGGCAATATCTTCAGATATTAGTTGTCGGTTGGAGGTTGATACGCAGCAATAAGTCGAATTGGGTGATTATGTTGTAGCAATATTTCTACAGCAATTGCTTCTAAATTCGTTAGATTGTGTGTTGGTAGATTATGATGGCGTATGTTGTTTTTTAGCATGATTGCTACACCGCCCGATGCAATTGGAGCTATTCTATCATTCCGATATATGCGATAGCCTGGGACTGTAAACTTCTCATTAGGTAGTAGGTGTGTTTCACTTATAAAGGCTACATCAATGTTGTGTTGAATAAGGAAGTCGGCGACAAGCATGCGTTGGGCTTTAATACCATCAGAGTTCCAGTTGAGGAGAGTTAATTGATTAAGATGTTTTTTTTATTTGCTGCCATATTGAAGTGAACTACTAATTATATGTGATATTTGATTTTTAATTTGTTCGATGATTGTGTTAATGATCTGTGTTATAATGTTTGTAATGGTATCGGGTAATTGGGATTCTGTTTTTTCGTGAGCGGGTCGATTGGCAGTTATGCTTGCATAAGTGAGATCTGTTGTTGGTGAACGCACTTGACGAAGTCCTGTGTTGTTTCTGATTATTTTTGAAGTTTGTGGCTGCGGTTGTCTAATATTACGTAGTGTTTGATAATGTTGACAGCCTTTATAATTAGCAGGGTGCTCCGATCCGCAAAGCACGCATTGCGGTTTTTCTGCGCTAGATTTTTTACATTCTGCGGTTAAATGAGTACCTGTGCATTTAACACACCTGGGTGGTAATCTACAATAATTTTTGGTGTGCCCATAATTTTGGCAACGATGGCACTGAGGTATATCAGATGACTTTTTCCTTGGTTCGACTGCTACAATACAGTGAAATAGATGTGTGATTTTATATATGTCGTTTAAATTTTCAGTTGGTTTTAATATTACTGCACATATGGGAATAGGTAGCTTTTCTTTATTACGTAGTCGAGTTACGCTTACTACTTGAAAAGATTTTGACAATTCTTGTTTAATTTCTTCATTCTCGATTGAAACAGGCAAGTTTCTGATGACAACTGATAGGTTGGATTCCTGGGGATTACGGAATGTATGATAATTTAGATTGTGTTCGTCGTAGAATGAAGTAAGTAATCTAAAGTGATCCGGTTCTTGTAGATTAATTTTTATGGCGGTGCCAGCACATGCGGTGGTGAATTTACCTTGAGTTAATTTTTCTAGGTCTTTAACTACTTCTTGATATTTAACGGGCCCATGTAGAAATATAGGAGGCACCTTGGGTTTTTTAGGAGTGCTTTCTGCAGTGTTTATTTGTGGTTGCTCCTGTGATTTATCATTGGTTTCGTTAAGTACATAGTATCTGTTTTTAGTGATAAGCGTACTTGGTTCAAAGACGTAGCGCTTGTTAGGTTCGTCACCCACAGGAGAAGTATTAGTTCTTTTAGCGGATGTATAATTTTCAGAATTCGCGTCGACATTCATATTGGCATCATCTGTGTTAAGCGAATAACGAGAATTTATACCTTTATAAAGAAGTTTAGGCTGGCTAAGTATTTTATTCGTATCGGTCATTTGATATCTTTCAGGCAATATGCTCGTTGTCCGAGCAAGCCGCGCGGCCCTGTTCTTACTGTATTTGCAGATCAGTTTCTTCTGTGGTTGATAACTTCCAAAACTTGAGGACACACTAGTTCAGGGGTGGCGAACCTTTATTCATCTACGTGCCATTTTTTCTAAAGAAATGTTTAATGAGGCCATGACGTGCCATCAAACAATCTTGACTTAGTGATTAATGGGGAAAAAATAAAACTAAATACTATCAACTTAAAACTCAACTTAAAACTCTTTATTTGCAACTAAAATATACATTTTGTGCAGCAATAGTGACGTTATGTTTATTTAAATGAAAGAAAAAATTCGTGCGACTTCTGCTGTTGAAAATTAGATGCTAAATAACTTATATTAGCTCCATGTTTTGTTGCTTTTAGCAGAATGCAAGCTGGACTGGATTCATCTGATAAACGGCTTCTAAGCGAGTCTTAAATATTATTCATTTCTGAAACTAATGACTGACAAGCATAGGTAGATGAAAATGTTGTTAAGATAGCAAACGCCAGCTTCTTCAGACTGCTAAATGTGTCTGGAATTGAACTCCACGTTGCCATAATTTTGATATTGTAATTTTTACTTATATTACCTGATACATATAGTCTTTCTATTTCATTTAATTCCAACTCTTTCCTTGTTTCGAAAAATTTTTGAATCCATATTGAACTAGACTGGAAATTAATTAGCTGCATTTCAATTTCTTCAATTTCCAACCAATCAAATTTGGCCAAGTTCAGTTTATCAAGTGAAGTTACATCAGAATATATAATAAATTTCAGTGTTTCCGATAATTCTTTGAACGGAGAAAATCTCCTTGAAAATTCTTTGATTGAAGAATTAATTACCGAATTAAACTCTTCAGTGACTTAATTGGTCTGGTGTTTCATGTAAATCCAAATCTCTGGAGATTTTTTTCAAGTTTGGAAAATACTGTAGTTTTTGGTAACAATACCGTTACTGGAAACTTGCAGTTTAGCTTCGAAAGCATGAATGAGATTTATCATAACAATAATTGTTTTTTTTCTATAGCACATGTTAAAGTGTGCTTTTATCAACTCAAAACAAAAGGTCAAGTTTTACTTTAACAGCAAGGGTAGATAAAGTAGCACTTTAACATCAAGGATAGATAAAGTAATTTAATTTTCTAACTTTTGTTTAAATTAAATATGACAGCTTCGTATTATCGTAGCAACCCAATCCAGCTACTGACATTTTGAAATATGATTGACTGTCCTTATTTTCTTTTGAAAATGTTAAAGTTCTTGCTATAGAAAAAAATATTGTATTATACACGACGATAAAGTCATTTCTATCCACTCTTGAATCATTAACGTCTCGACTTCGTCTCGACGTTAAACGATTCACTCGTGGATAAAATTTAACTTTATCGTCTTGTATAATAAATTACTATTTTCTATAGCACATGTTAAAGTGTGCTTTTATCAACTCAAAACAAAAGGTCAAGTCTTACTTTAACAGCAAGGGTAGATAAAGTAGCACTTTAACATCAAGGATAGATAAAGTAATTTAATTTTCTAACATTTGTTTAAATTAAATATGACAGCTTCGTATTATCGTAGCAACCCAATCTAGCTACTGACAGTTTGAAATGTGATTGACTGCCCTTATTTTCTTTTGAAATTGTTAAAAGTTCTTGCTATAGAAAAAAAATTCGTATTATACACGACGATAAAGTTATTTCTATCCACTCTTGAATCATTAACTTCTCGACTTCGTCTCGACGTTAAACGATTCACTCGTGGATAAAATTTAACTTTATCGTCTTGTATAATAAATTACTATTATTTGCGCCTTGAAGCTTCATGTTCAATCCATTGTTAAATATAAATTGCTTCGATTAGGTACCTAAATTCCTTAATTACTGCCGTGCCCAAATTATTTTGTGGCGTGCCATCAATGCACGCGTGCCAATGGTTCGCCACCCCTGCACTAGTTAATTCGTTGTTTAATTAATAGGCACACTTAATACACTGTTAGTAAAACTAAACTAGAGTAATATAAGCGAACCGCACTCGGTCAGCGATCGCGAGTAACTCAATTTAAGCTTTAAAAAAAAGGAGTTATGCATAGTGTTACAAAAATAGAGGACTACAAATAAACGATGCATGGGAAGAGAAACTAATAGACGTTACGAAAACAATTGGGAGTTGACTTAGAAAGTGGCAGGAAGGTGAAAAAATAGAAGGTTGCTTACTTTGGAACATCGTTATTACAGAGTGGGAATAATTATTCTGGAATTGCAGCGATATCAGTGGAAAACATTCGCAGGAGCATTAAATGTGTTCGTAAGGTTAAATATTACGAAAAACTGCAGTACAGATGTAATTTATCTCACAGTCACTTATGAATCTGAAACTTGGGTCGTACACAACAAATATATAGTAAAAATAGGAACCTAGGATCGAGAAATCTTCAGAAACGTATTTGGAGAAACCGTGTACATAAAACGATAAATAACAAAGCGTTAAGAAAATGTTATGATAAAACGATAATAACTCAGTTGATAAAAGTTCAACGTATAAGGTGGTTAGACCATGTGGAGTGAAAGAAAAACAATCGGATAGTGAAGAGAGTTATAGAAGACCGCGCCATCCTAGAACTAGTTGGATGCCAGGTGTGGGAAATTATATACAAGAAAATTTGTGTAAAAGCCTTTACACCAAACTTCCCTCGCAAGTGGAAGTTTTGAAACTAAAAATTTTGAAAATATCAATGAAAGAAAACAATTTATTTTTTTAAGGTGTTCTGTATATGTTAGATCCATTATACCGGGTGACAATGAGACTAGGGCCATGCTTATATCTTCTTTATTTATGAATCGATTTGGATAAAATTTTATACCAAGATACTAGACATAATTTCTGATTGGTCGATAGACATAGTCAAAATGGCTGACTTCCGGTTTTACCGGAAATGATAGCAACTTTGATTTTCTAAATGGAACACCCTGTATATTTTATGTTTTTTTGAGCGTGACACTACTTTATCTTTATCTGAAACTGAAAATTAATTAATTAATTATTTTTTTAAACGTATTTAAAAAACCAAAGTTGGTGTCACTTCCGGTGAAACCGGAATTGACACTAACTTTGGTTTTTTAAACAGATCACTCTATATGTTTTATGTTTTTCAGAATCTACTACTCAAATTACATACAACAGTGTTGCCAAATTGGCTGAGGTATTATTAGTTATTACATAAAAATATTTAAAAAAATAATTGATTAATTAATTTTCATTTTCAGATAAAGATAAACTAGTGCATGATGCATATCGTTAGATTGGTAATTAATTTTCTGTTTAATGGCAAGATGGCCCTTGGTAGGTTCCATTTAAAAAAGTGACTTTTTTCGAAAAAACGTGTTTAGCAAATTTTGTTCTTTTATTAAGGGTTTGTTATTGACTTCATTTATAAAATAACTATTATTAAGAGTTGCTAGAGTCAATTAGAATAGATTTTTCCAACTCAAGGCCTTCTATGGTATAAAATAAAAACTGAAAAAATATTTTTTTTGTATAAAAAAATTCAAATTTGGCAAGACTGTTATATGTAATTTGACTCGTACATTCAGAAAAACATAAAATATACAGGGTGTTCCATTTAAAAAATCAAAGTTGCTATCATTTCCGGTAAAACCGGAAGTCAGCCATTTTAACTATGTCTATAGACCAATCAGAAATTATGTCTAGTATCTTGGTATAAAATTTTATCCAAATCTATTCATAAATAAAGAAGATATAAGCATGGCCCTAGTCTCATTGTCACCCGGTATATCCATTTGCGTCAAGGGTAGAAAACTGAGCTATGTGCACAATATTACTTTTATATAACTGATAGTTCTGGAGTTAAAAGCAAACATAAACGAATCTTTTTTTTTACAGTGCTCACTCTGTATATATTTGACCAACATTTTCGAGCCAGGTACATATATTGGAAAGGTTGTGTTCTTTTAATTTAAGGTAATTAATTAAATAAATAATTAAGAACCACCTCGCAAATATTTTATTTACCCTATAAAATTCTAAGTCGATTAACAGGAGTTGTAAGTTACTAACTCGTTGAAATAAATGGTTATATGCCCTGTTGATATTTTATTTATCTGTAAGTATTAATAATTATTATGGCTAGCTCAAATTTCGGTAAAGCATTTACTCTTCTCTCGGTTAGGTTAAATTGGGCTGAATATATAATTCTTAATTTAACTTAATACGGTTCTGTACTTCGACTTCGTACTACTGCGCACAAGCAAATACTCGGAAGTAGGTCATACGTTCAATTAAAATGGTTTCCGCTTGGCAATTGCGATCGTGAATTTAAAAATAAAGTGAAAATTTATTACAGTTCCACCGGTAAATATTTGAATTAAGCTGTTTCGCGGCATTTACATAATTTGTTTCTCTAGCATTTGTTAAATGGGGCCCATATCCACGCACCAATTGTTTTAGTTGGCGTCGTTTCAGGATCTAACTGTCACATAACCCCAAATTATGAAGTTGGGATATTTTGCGGTCAGGATTAATTCTACAGAGATGAATATGGCTTGTATTGCCTTGGGTATGACTCTTGGTACTCATGCATACATTTCCCGGTGCGCACTTCGCTTAGTTTGAGGGGTAGACAGTACCTGTTGTTGTTGCCGAACTTATCGGGTTCGAAAGCGACGCTGGTCTCGTACTCGGACTGCTGTGGACCTGATGCTGCTGCAACTCCTCGGACACGTCCTCACTTAGCTGCTTGCTGCTCTGCAGTCTTCCCCTCTGGGCTGTCTCAGCTTGCAGGCCTCCACGCAGAGATCCAAATAGGCTGGTTCCAATGTTAGGTTATCGTCACTCGGGCTCGGAGAACTTTACAACTTATGGTGTTGGATTTCGATGAAAATAACACCACGCGACCACAAAATTGCACTGAATTGGCCGGTATAATTTTTATTGTTAAAATAATTTGTTTAAGATATGAAAATTAACTTTATTTGGGAGTACATTTTACAACATGCCACTTCTTACATTAATTCAATTGTTCTCTCTAATATCCGCTATAAGCAATTGCTAGTTTTAATCTTAAATAAAAACGGATGTGAATCAAGTTCAAAATGCTTACTTATAAATATAACTTTGCCTAAAATCTACAAATTATTTACAAATACTTATTTTAAAAATTCAGTTAGTTTAAAACTCTTGTTTAAGGCTGATACACAGCATTCGTCGTCGACAACATATTTCCCACAAAATAAGAGAGACCAACTGGTTAAACATGGAAGAACTACGCTTTTTACATGCTGCAGTATTTTTTCATAAGGTTATATTGTTCAAGTCGCCTCCATACCTCTATGATAAAATTCGTTATCGCACTGACGTCCATAATTTGAATCTGAGACATAGAGGCTTGCTAAGCATTGCTTTGCACCGCAAAGAAAGTTTTAAGCGTTCGTTTACTTATAATATCGCGAAGGTATATAATGCTTTACCACCAAACTTTAAAAGTTTGTCATTAAACTCTTTCAAAAATAAATTGAAAAAATTGATGAAATCTTAAATAGATCTACCATGTCGCCAGTGTTCTCTATTTAATCATGTAACGTTTTATTTTTCACTATTTTTAATACTTACCTGTTTGTCATTTGTGTGTGCTTCTCGAGCTTTCCTTGAATCATTAAATTGTTTTTAATTTTCGTTTACGTTGTGCTGCTCAGTTTTTTATTTTTATTTTTACTTAATTTTAATTTTAAATATGATTTTAGTTTTAATGTAGTGGTATGCATCTCTTTCACTGTCGCATTACTTGCGACCACAACATAAAAATGTTGTCGTTATATCCACTACAGTTTTTTTTACGGTGGTGGGGTAGAGCAGGGGTTTCCTTCTTATAGGAAGCCATCTGATCACCATCGTATTTTCCATTTCTCGTTATGTATAAATTATTTAATTTTTGGTATGTACTTATTTAATTTTTGGTATGTATGTATTGCTTTCCCGTTTTCTGGTTTGAATTTGTATGTTTATTTATATTATTTTGGAATGAAAAATAAAACCCTATTATTATTATTATTATTATTAATGTTATGGTCCACATTTATAATTAGTTAATCAAGCCTTTGCGTCACTGCACGTTTGTTAATTTGCTTTAAACTGTTCACATAAGTCACTGCACTGATTAATTTTATGGAAGTACTTTTTTCACCAAGGCGTCGCTTGATTTCACTTGTCTAATTTTCCACACAATTTTAAGTTCATCTGCTGTGTCCTATTCGTCATTTTTATATAACCCTGGCTTGTTGATTCTTAAAATTTTCCATCAAATGCCTTAATTTCAGCCTTCTTAGTTGCTCGTTCCAACGTTTATTGGCTTATCTAAGCTTTCCTACCTTTCTTTTAAAACCTTAACAAATATTTCACTGTTTAACTCTCTTTGAATTATTCGCTTCAATTTATTGCCTTTGCAAACCATTTTTGTAATTACTAGTTCGGCCATTACTTTGCACAAACCTCATATTAAAAATTTTTTTTGTTTTTAGGGCCTAATACCATCTCTCTCTCTATATATATATAATTTGCATATAACGATCGTCTTATTCCTTTTTAAGCTATACCGCCAACAGACGGATAGACAGACCGAAGGACAGACAGATAGACAGATGGAATTAGGAAATCCTAATTTTTGTCATCTAGAAACCCTGAACCGTGAAGAAGGCGTTTACCAAAAAACGCGAAAACATATTTAATACAAGAATACAAGAACATAGTAGCCACACACGACTTGGAAACACACAAAAATCAGTCATCGCCGAGCACCATTTAGAAGAAGGGGACTATAGAATAGACTACGACTTAGTAAACATACTACTCAGGACTGCACACTACTGCCCTTGTGTTATTCGTGAATTCCAATCGCTTATTAAGAATCCGAAAAGCTTCTATCGGAAGGACGGTTACCGCCTTAGCAACACCTAGAATGTAGCTCTGCAAAGAATCAAAAGATGTTTTATTAAAAGAACCAAGCAGAATAAAGTCAAGTCCCAGTAACACATAATATTTTCATGAGCAACCAACCAGAACGACTCCTCGGTATATAAAGAGAAGCAGGACACTATAACATCAGTCTTTAAAAAACTTTTGAAGAGCTGATAGCAGAATTAGCGAAACGTCAAGTTCAAATCGACGACCATGGCATAACCCGAATTTAACAATCTTGATACTTAATATGCTATAAAATATGTGTATTAGTTACTTGCTGTTTCAGTAACTACCTGTTGTTTAACATCAGAAAAATGACTGCGAAGTAAGTGTAAGCCTATTCTTCTTTTCAAAGTTAATGTGTGACTTATCAACACGCTTTTTGCCTTTCCAAATGCTCATTTTGCGTTCTCAATTCCAGACTTTATTTCTTTTTCGTAATCGCAGAGAAGAAGAGAACCTGAAGGCGACATAATAACCGGGGAAGCATTCGAGTAATTAAGCAATTGCATAAAACCTTGTAGAGATGAACGACAGCACACCCAGTTCATATAGACAAATGTCAAAATATTAGGGTTCTCAACGAGGGTTCTGAGGAGCTGCCAGTTAAAGCTCTTTGACAAACTTCATCTTCATCTCAAGTATTGTTATCGCGAAAAATCACTTTCCGAGATTTTTTTAGATCTTCACGTATTAGAGTCCCTAGTTGACGAAAAATCGGTTTTCTCAATTTCGTCTGTCTGCCTGTCTGTCTGCTGGTGGTATAACTTAAAAATTACATATTTGTTGGAGGAAGACGATATTTTGCATGCAGATTATATGTCTAGCTGGCATAAAACCGAGGAAATTTTAGACAAATATATACAGGGTAAGCTCCTTAAAAAAAATAAAATTTTGTTTATTTTTACGTCAACTGAGAAATAGAAAAAAGTAATAACTTGCATAAGTCAGCTTTACACTTGGGGAAAATGGGACCCAACAGATGTCCTAAAAGAGTCAAAAAGATTGAACAAAATTTTCGTTCTCTTAAATACAGCCGAGCATCGCCAACCCAGGAGAGCTCCTTAATGGCCCGATGGATCAGAGGCCGGATTTAAATTCGCGTTCGCAGGCGCTGTTGTTCGAATCCCATCCCCGGTAATTTTTGTATTATTTGAAATTGATTTAATTTGCATTGCCAAGATTTTCCTTTTATTGTTTCAGTATTATTACGAATGTGAATATATTTTTACCCCTATTGTCCTTTGATTAAAAAAATTTTTTAGTGTCACAACGTTCACTTACGAGGGAGTTCTGGGTAACGCATTTAGAGATTTTTTTCTATTTGGATCAGGTTTTTTATTTGATATACATAGTATGTAGCCACCGGATCTTTAATAAATATCTTAAACAGCGGCTTTTTGAATGCGCATTTAACATCAGTTAGTGCGGTACTACTTCTGTCTACGTTATTGTCTAAGTAAACAACGATGTTCTTCCCTTCAATTGTCAAGACAGTAAATTCTAGTCAGTTTCAATTAATGTTTGCTTGCATTGTTTATGGTAGATCATGAAAGGAAATTATTATATATGACAGATTTTACATACCTAACCTTTGAAAATAACTAGATGCTTCTTAGTATTATAAAACTATAAACATTATATCACAAGGTTACGCAATGAGGTGTTGACGCGTTATTGGATCTTGAATTGATGCGTGTTCTTTTGGATTTTTGTTTATTTGTTGTCATCCCAACTTTAATAGCTTCTAATTCAAGCTCGATTACTTTAGTTTACATGTTAATGTGCTTGTGGGAGAGCAAGCATACATTGTCAGTATAGTCAAGGTCTTCTAGAAATTCTATGAAGCTTCATATAATTTTTCTGTCACTGTTCTTCAACGTGTTTTGAAAAATGTTACTCTTCATTAGTGTGTACAGTAATGGTGACAATAAACACCTTTGTCGGACTCCAGATATGGATTCAAAAGCTTCAGACACTGTTCCTTCATGTTAACGCTCTGCATTTTGTCTGATTATAACCCATTTTTCATTAGATTTTTTGTGGTAAACTTATGTTATGCAGCTGTAGCCAAATGGATTCTCGATTGAAGGCCTTTTCAAAATCCGCAAATAAAAGGTACCATGGTAATTGCCACTTCTGTAATTCATTGTTTTTGCCATTCTGTACTATATCGTTCAAGTTTGAGTTCGAAAGTTCATATTGCATATATTCATAAAATGTTCTTTCCATCTGTTAAGTAGCTACTCATTAGTAGGTAGTATATGGCCTTGTTTATTTGGAATACTGAACTCTAAGTCGGTGCAAACGTTGTTTATCAGTATAACATATATACATATTGATAAGGTTTAGGCTCCTCTTTGTGTTGTTTATAAGTTTATGTTTATAATTTAATTTTAGTCAATTTAAATTGCCCTATTTATTTCATTTGGATATTCAAAATTATTTATGCCAGCTCCTATGAATACACTCGACTGAAAATCGGAGTGGATTCCTTTTATCTAGATTGCTTATTCTGAAATTTTATGTTCCGACTGTAATTATGACAATTTAAAACTTCTGTCAAATAGTAGTACGTCAAACTATTTCTGAAAATTCAATTACAAATACTTGGTCGTCATATTTGTTATATGACAATATCAATTGGTAAGTGCTTCCTTAATTAAAATTAATTAACTTTTTCTTTATTTTATTTCAGTTCTTATGTAATACCTGGATTCATCTACCTTTCATCCATCTTGGCACTCTTCTGCTGAAACCAATTCGTCCCACTCTGCAACCTATCACTCCACAACTGCTCTGCTCAAAACCTTGGTGAAGGCATAAACTGTCCACCAAACTGCCAAAAATGTTCAGAATCAGGATCCGCATTAACCCAGGAACCTAGTTTGCTCCGTGCACTTGCCTACATAACTCCACCACAGCAAAAATCCAAACAGACCTCGTTCGTAGTTACGTTATTTTAATACTCAATCCAAATCATTCATTTGAATTCCGTTACAGCTTACCACCAAGAATCCAGACCAGAAACGAGCCTCACAAATACGATCACTCTGTCAACGACTTCTCTGTGATCCTCTTCGTTTGTAAATTGTTACTTGTTCTCCAATTCAATTAATGCCAAATGTCAAATGAAATCCCACAATAAATCCAATTCAGTAGTTCTTTCCTTTTATTTGATTTATAGATTATAGATGTTTTAGTTTAGTCTTCTCACCACATTCTTTATCTTCCCCCATATAGTCTGCATACCTTCAATTATTTGAACACTTTATATTTTAACCTTTTTTAACACCACGCAAATTTTATCTTAAACTTTTAACACTTCTACATGCTAAACATTTTGAAAACTTTTAACTTAGTACAAAAATGAGTTTCATGCTTTTGGTTTCAAATTTTATATATCAATAAAAACAAACTCCTTAGCGATTTTGCTTATTTTCTCCATCCAACACACTATAAAAGCTTTTTATTTGATTACTACCTACTACATCCAATAGTCTATTTCGAAATAGTTATTTGCTTCATTAGTACAAAAAATGCATGATTTACGGATAAGTAAGACAGATCGTCGGACGACGCGCATGTGCGAATGAAACATACTATTTTTTCTCCAACTACTCGTAAATACGGTAATATGACTTGTTATTTAGAATCAAACATTGTAGGTTATATTGTAAAACTGTCATAGCACCAATAAACAATCACTATACGGGGAAATTAAACAACAACAACGGCGATTGCCGAATATTGACGAAGCGTTTGTTTTTTTATTTAAAATTTGCGATGTAAAACCCTATCTTGCGTCCATTTTTGTACTAGTGCAAACATGAATCGTTAAGTGTACAGTTGCCAAGGTAATTGGTGAACATCCTGAAGTGATTTACTTTTTATACAAAATTATTCGACAATATGGCGTCGTATTCGTGTGGTTGGAGAAAAAAAGTATTTGTCATCATTTTCCAATTTCATTTCAGATATTAAATTAAGTTAAAATCCTTTTGTTTCTCACTGAATTTTATATTATTAAATTATAAATTCTATTTTCTTTATTTATTAAATGCATCTTAATAATTTTAATATCCAATTCACATCTAAATTGATCTTTATAATTTTTAATTACTGTACTCATTTAATCCTATTAATCTGATTTTTTAGACCGTTGTACCAATATTATAACAATATATAGATGTTATCACTGATTGAGAATTGCTTGAGGACACTTTTTACATCTAGTGTTTATATTTCGATGGTAGCACAACGCTATTTAAAAGTGACGGTACGCAAAAAGTTCCTAATAAACGCTTGACTCCAGACACTCGAATCTCATCCAGTACAGATGAATGAGGACATGTTTATGAATAAGTTTTAACATTCAAGATAAGAAGATATGATCTCATCGAAGCTCGTCACTTTTGCTTTAGAGGGACGTAAGTTAGAATGAGGGTGAACATTGATGGAAAATTCCTAAACAATCTCCGATTCGCCGACGCTATCGTTTTCATAAACAGTCGAGGGAAGGATTTGAAAAGATTGCTGCAAAAACTACGCAAATCATAATAAACAGTTGAGTTGAAGATAAATCTCCACAAAACAAAGATCATAATCCTAGAAAACAATCAAGTCATTACAGACAACAAACACTGGAAATAGTGACCAAATACGTCTATTTGGGCAAAAACATTAAAATATGAGTACCAAAAACGAAAGTCAGAAGGCAAATTGGACTACGTTGGGCTACCTTTGCAAAACTGAGCTACATTGAGGAATCCTAAAATACCCATAAATTTAAAGAAGAAATTATATAAAGCATATGTGCTGCTATCAATGACCTACGCCATGGAAGTCGATACTTTAATGAAAAAAAGTCTGACCCAACTGAAAATATGCCAGCTGGCACTGTATAGAGCAATGCTATCAATTAGTCTAACGAAATTGGGGAACGCATTGTTGCAACGAAATGAAGATGAGCACGTAAGTAGACAGAGCCCAAACAGGTGAACCAATAAGATCATATGCTGAAGACCGAAAACAGACCGGGGGAAATGTGGGAAGATGTACGATGACATTCGAAGGCTTGCTGAGAATGACTGGCTGCAGAAAATCAGAAATAGAGTGCGTGGTGACAAGTTGAAGAAGAAGAAGGCCATAATGGTCATTTATAGCGGTATCTTGGTGATGCAATGTTTCTGGGTGTGCTACTGCGTTTTGTTCAGGCTATCTCGGCAACCGGAAGCGCAACACGTCTGTGCATGGTATTGTTCTAAATATCTTCACGAGATCTATTCAAACATATGTATAAAGAAAATATCGCATTGATTTAAATTAAAATATTTAAAAACTGTTTTCATGTGTTATTTGTAGAAATTATGTACGCTACTTGTCATGTGATAGACTTGTGTAGGCTATAATAAGTTAAATAAACGATTTAAAGCCATACTCGACTAGTGCATTTCAACTTTCGACGACCTGCAAGTCGTACTCCTACGCTCTAAACTGAAGGCTCAATCAAAACCTCTGCTTCTTCAAAATCTCCTTCAGAAGGATTATTACTGGTTAACTAAAACACATAACTTTGTAAATGAATGACAGAACAGGAAATAGAGCTGTAATTTTCTCGGAAGTTAGGAATTCAAAATTAAAGTTCTTTTATTGATTAATAACTCTAAAGATATGCAACGCAACGTTAAAATCTGTACTGCATCTCCCTGCTACCCGCGGCCCCCGCTTCCAGCAACTGATTCGCAAGATCGTGGCGTCGCTAGCGGAAAATATCTCAACTTCCTTTCTTTGGCCACGGTGTGATTATCTTTGACTGAGTTGCACTTTGTGTTATCAGTTAGGGAGTGAACATATATAAACAAATAACGAAGATTACGACGCTAAGCCATTTATAAATGTAACTTTCAATGCTTTGACCCAGGGGCGGATGGGCCAGTCTGGATTTTGGGAAATTTCCCGAAGGGCCGCTGGCTTCGGCCATAACGGGGGCCGGTCCATCGCTATGACCCTTAAAAAATATTAAAAAACGCAGCGCACAAAAAGAATCACGGATTTAACCGAAATAAAAATTAGTAGCATAACATTCATGCTTATAAATATTGAGGCTCCAGTCTTAAACAAAATAAATAATGAGGAAGTAATCAATGTTCTGGCCGAAGAAAGCGATTTGTTTAAAAGCTCGCTTTTATATTAAGCACCGACATATTAATATGTATGTTTATGAAAACAAAATATAAGCGGATATGTAGGCCCGCTTTTTGAAAAAATATGATGTGTTTCACAATTTTTTTCTGTCCAATACCAATGACCAGGACCAGCAACTAGTTGCCATTAGTTTTTATTTATCCTAACATGTACATATTATGTATTTTTATTTAGAGAAATATTAAAAGCGCTTGAAAAATACGAATAAGTACTTATTTTTTATAGCTCCCTTAGTAAAAGCTACTGAATGGCTGAACATTTGTGCAGCCAATTTGACTCCCATCTTCTGAAACGTATTTGGATTAATATGAATCGGCGTGATTTTTGTTAACGCGCGAGAGGTGTTACTGCTTTTATCTATTTCGTACGTTTGCACAATGTCATTCCACGAAATACGCTTCTTACGAATGTAGATCTGTAACTTGTGATTCATGAAGTTATTTCGCAGGCTTTTTAAGAGATGAGGAGGATCTAAAACAAGTATAGATTTTCATATTATCGACGTATATCACTGGATTTTCTTTGGTAGCGCCCAATTTTGACAAAGCCCTATTATTGGTTCCTTGGTCACATACTAGAATCATGGACTTTAAAGAAATAGTAATTAATTCGGAAATAACTGTAGTAATTAAGTCCTTGAAAAGATCGCTCTTTATTGGTCCCGCAGATATATTGTAACAGCAAAAGGGAATTTTCCAGTTGTGCAAGAGTCCTCGTAAGTAAAATACCATCGCGGTATTGGCAATTTTGTCGTTTCGTCCCAAGTGTCCCAGATCCTCATAACCTTCAATTACATCTTGCAGTTTATTATACTCTAGTTTTTTCTTAAGAATGATTTCGTTAAACATAACCACGCACATTTTTTCTCTGTCACTCATGGTTCCAACTTTAATCGCTAACTTTTTTGTTAAATTTGTTTTTACGCCTGTTGTCATATTTGAAACTTTCAACCAAGATTGGATCGTTCTTACGGATGGTAAAATAAAACCTAACTTTCTTCCCATATACTTGTAATTTCCTGGCGATTTATAATACAAAGATAGCGCTAACTGTTTTTCATTATATGACCAACGCGTGTGTTTTCTGTGAAATAATTGCATGTTGGTGAAGTTCTTTACTGCTTTACTTTTATTGATGAGCGAATTTTCAACAATGTTTTTGGTGGAAAATTTCCTACACTTCAATTTTAATCGATCGTTCTGAATATTCCTTGCTTTCATTTTTTTATTAAGTAGATTTAGTTTAGCTTTAAGTTTTTTGCACTTAGGTGTTAGAGTTAAATTTTTTCCCGTTTTTTGGAGATGGCATATACCTTTCCTGAACTAATTTATGAAAAACTGTAACACGACTTACCTTCCACAACTTTATGTACAGGGATAAGGTCCACGATTTCATCAACGTCAACAACAAATTGTTTCGGTATTGCACATTTTTGTAAAACTTTTCTCACCGAACTGCATGAAATGTCTTTAGTTGCAAAGTGTTCCTCACAAATTAATTTCTGACATAAGTCTTCATTGTCCATTTCTGCTATAATAATGTTACCACAATTTTTTTTCCATTCCTCGCATCTTTTAACATCCTTGACGGGGAATTTAAAATAACTTAGGTTGCGCTGATTCTTTATAGAATTAAGTTAATATACACACAGGTATGACAAACCAATGGCTTAGGCATTGCTAATTAATTAAATCAATGCTTTGAAACACAGAGCACGATCCAACCAAAGCTAGATGTTCACACGACAACTGTTGCCGGTCAACTGAAAAAGTTTCGGTAGAAACGGCGAGACACGCGCCATCTGTAGGTCGCTATATTTCTACAGCACAATCAGCTCCGTAAAGCTGCGTATCTTCTTCTACTTATTTAATCAATGGTTCTTTTCCTTAGAAATATATGAAATTTCGCAGTAATTTGCGACTATTAAAACTTGCCATTTTAAAGTTGCCTTGAATTGTAAATAATGCAATTGCAATCCGTGATATTGCTGAAAAATATTTTACTCATAGAAAACTTGAGTAATGTCGCTTGGTATTATTATCTGTAAGTAGGTTTACGAGCGATCTTAAATATAATGTTAACAATAGTTTTAAGCGTTTCAGTATGAAATTTCCCAGATTTTGTCCCACGACTATTTTCTCTTTAGAATTGCCAAACATCTCAGATATTGTAAAAAAGTGCCTGCGTCACTACAGACGAGAAATTCGGTTAGTAATTAATAGAAACAAAACAACGAAATGCACGGAGTTGGAGAGATTGATTTGTGTTTCTTTATTCTTCGCAGTCAAATTCTGTCAGCTAAGAACTTTTTGTATGAACGGTGTATCAAGTATTGCAACCTACCATATAACTCCGACTAGCTCAATGCTCGACTGCGATACGGGTATGATAAATGTGGAATTTTTGTTTACTTCACTTTCGCATAAAGGTTTTAGGTTCACTAGGAAAGAAGTATTGGGCGCCAACAACTTTATTAAATTATTATTTTTCTCTATAATATTTATATATGTATATATCCAATCATGTAATTTAGGGGTTATGTTAATTGATTAATTATGAGTTTAATATAATAAAGGTTTATCTACTATGGCAGTTCATAAATGACACTTTATACTGAAATATTGAATTAGAATTCATATCAATTTGATTTAAATTGTTTAATTAATCATGAGTTTTATAGAAAGGTTTTCTTTCTTTTTCAGAAATTCTGCACATTCAGGTAAGATAAATATAACTAGCTCTTTATACCCTTTTAACCTATTTCTGTTCGAAATGATAGCCGTTAAAATTCACATTTATAAAGTATAAGAAATTCCCATTATTTGACACATATCTGCAGTATAACATTAAACCCTAATTGACATTTACAAAATATAACTTGTGGCTATCCACTTGGTCCCTTTTAACATACGGAAAAGATAATTAAATTTTCTTATTACATTATTATGAAGTTATTGACGGTAGATTAAATTTCATAGATACATTTAAACTTCTAACTTTGACATATTTTTGGTTATGACTGAACTGTATAGTTTCGTACAATTTTCCTGCTGTTTGGAACTGACCTAACTAAAAGAAGCCGATCCTATGCAACCAGGAACTGTTGCCTTGCCTATCGAGTTGAAGGAAACAGCACATCAACAGGTATTGCTGCAATCTCCTCACGAATTCGTTGTTTGAGGGCCGGGATTATCCTGGGTGGATCAGTTGCAAACACTTTTGTTTTTAGGTAACCCCACGAAGAGTGATGCAAAACTTTCAGGCTCGACTCCAAAAATGCATAAATTTAATGTCAACGGAGGACATTTGGCAGATGTAGTATTCAAAAAATATTATTTTAACATTGTAAATCAAATGGCTACTCTTTTATTTCCCATTAATGTATTAATAATTATAAAAAAAATATTTTTCAACAATAAAATTATTTACGAAATCTTCCCGTTTCATTGCCGGACCCTGTAGGTACAAACATAACGAACGCCAATAAAAAAATCTGTAAAACGCTTTACCCAGAACTGCCCTCGTCGACATTGTGACACTAAATAATTTTAAAAATGAAATTAAGTTAGGAGTAAAAATATCTTTACGTGTCTAATAAATTCAATAAATTTTCAAATAAAAAAAACGTTACCGGTGGTCGAATTTCAAGGGCAGCCGGACCGCGTATGCAGTCCCAACGTTTTGTGGGATATTGCAAGGGGACTTGCTATTTCTACCTGCGCCAGGGAGCACTAATTGACTAAGTGCATCCCGGCTGGCTTAAATAGAGCCTTTTTTCATTGACACCTCTTACGCTATGAAGCAGAAAGAGCACTTACGCTGTATCTGTTGAATTCTCGTCAAAAGTAAAGTGCAAATTGTTACTTTCCTGTATCTCAGTTAAACCAAAAATAAAAATATTACCGGTGATGCGACTCGAATTCAGCGCTTGCAAACGAGCTGGCTCATTCGATTTATTTGTTTGGAGGTAGTTTACGCTATCGCTTCCAGAGCTACCGCGACATTTCAAATTCCTGCGTTCCAGCTATATTTAACGTCCCACATTAATTCGTTGCTCCTTTTTGTACCGTACAGCATTTATTCTGTATCTATTGGGTTCAATTTTTGGCAAGAATAAAGCTTGCGATATGTAGAAATTATTACTTGTATCTAATGCTAAGTTAAATAAAAAATTAAATTTCAGACGAGGGAAGTAATAACAGCAAACAGGTAACTGCCTATAAAGGTACATAGATCAATTCTAAATAAATCACAGAGTTTGGAAGTCAATTATTACTTAGTTTTTACATTTAATTGTTTTTGTAATCAAATTGTACCTGTTCGTGCAAAAGATGTGGAACGCATGGTGGGAGTACAGCGTGTTTTAGACCCTAGGATCTTTCGCTTTCGGAAATACTATTTATGCCTGGATTAAATAACCACTTCACCCCCTTGGTGCATAAATAACTTTTATTGTCTCCTTCACAAACCTGTAAAGCAGTATTTTGCCTAAAATTTCTCGTTCTTCTTAGCTGCATTAGTCATTCCGTCTGATAGCTGTAACAACAGTCTAGAAGGCCATTCGCCCATATTTTTAGCTACAAATCAGTGTCTCAAGTTATAATATACGTATCAAACTCATAATTATTAGGAAGTGAAGACAAATATGCCCTGAATCATGTACACTCGAACCATTCCACAAATAAGCTATATGCTTCAGTTTGAAAACTAATAATGTTGACACACTTTCACGCATAATACATTTTTTATAAATATGAAATATAAAATAGGAAATGTACAAAAACCAAAGCACATACTATATTCGCAAATATGCAATTCCAAGCTGTAAATTGTTTGTCCAGAACGGCTGACCGACCCTCCTTGCACGCTTTAATCTTTCAAAACCGCCCGTATCACAAACGCAACATTTCCGTGCAATTTACATGCATAATTTAAGCCGTCAATAATAATCCTTATGTAAATTAAAGGTATACTTAACATTTAAAAGCCAACAGGGGATTTGAGCCCTGATTTCTACGCAAATTATTTCTGCCATGCAGGGCGCGTTGGGGTTCAGCAAGTGCAAACGGTTTAAGCACAAGTTCAGAATTTTAAAATTCCCTGGACGAGGGATTACAGTTTTGCGCAATTTAATCGGCTTCGTAATATTCATCAGACGCGGCATATTATTTAAATAATGCCTTCAATTTGCTACAGCCCTGTTCTACACGGCGGCCTGAGAATGCCTCAGGTTTATTTTGCAAGCGTAAAAAAATAATTGTAGCGTGTAATCTCATTAAGAGAACAATGGGAGCTACAAACTCTAACAGTGGAAAGATGAGAATTTTCGTTCGTTTCGGTTGTCAGAACAGCGGCTGCTTATTGATGATAGCTTCGATAGAATTCGACGAGATATTTATTGCAAATTGATTGAAATAAGATTGAGTACGATTCGAGTGATTTAAAAGAAAACACAATTACAACTAGAAATGGAAAGTGAGAAAATGCAAAACCAATAAAGTATGCAATGTAACTAACAAAGAAGTAAACTTATCTAGGATTGTGAAGAAAGGAAAGGATAGGTAATCACGATAAGGTTCTTTTTAATTACGCAAATGCAATTTTTTGTTAAATTATATAAAACGTATGTTGGTATGTTTTTACCTGTTCGGCTCAAGGACCATGCATAGCGTATGGAATATGTATACGAAATATATACGATCACCAGTATTGACAGACATAACGTATTCAATGACCCTCAACCTAAACCTACACCTAGCTTAATTAACCAATTCAAGTGCATCCTTGCGTATGGGAAAATAGTTACGACCATATTTGAACCTTCGTCCGCCAGTTGCTATACAATAAATAATCGTCTAGTGCAGCGATTCTAAAAGTTTTAAAGGGAATGAGCCTGAAAAAAACCAGCAGAGTGCATAGGCGGATCCAGAGACTTCCTAAGGAGGAGTCAACTAATTTTTGTAGATTGAACAGTAAGGCTAAACTAATAGTTATAGGTGGTAATGCCTACTATGGGATGGTACTAGGGAGATATTTAGAATAAAAGAGGTATAAACTAAAAATTGATTTTTCATATTTGATTTTTTTCGATTTCAACAAATAAAAGACACAAATTAAATTAACACTATAGATACTTAAAAAAGGAATAATGAACTGCTATTTTAGCTATATACGTTATATAAAAATAACAAGAAAGTAAACTAGTTATGCTAAAATAAAGGTAAACTGTGTACAGGATCTGTCAACGATGGGGAGGGGGGATTGGAAGATATTTCTAAAACTGTTACATAAATATTGTGTATATAAAAATTGTAACCACGAAAGTGGTGCACATTACTAAAATTGTTTTGATTGTACAGGGTAGCTCAAGAAAGGGTGGCGAATCAAACTTACTTTTTTTTAAATGAAATGTCCTATATTTAAATAACTTGAAAGTTTTGCATTGAAATACTAATCATTTTATGTCAAGTTGTATGAATCTAATGTCAGTTGTTTTGGAGATACTTATCAACGATTTTATGCAAAAAAATGCTGAATTTCAGGTGGCTGCTGTAAGAGAATTTAAATTGAATGAAGAAAAACGTTACCAAAAAAATACGCTTTTCGTGAACTACCTTTCCAGTGGAAAATGATGGTTCTGGGTATTACTAATATTTATGGTGCTGAACATTAACAAATTTAATAATTTCAGTTTTTTTTCAAATGAAAGGCCCTGTCGGAATTTTTGAAAAGAAGGAGCTTTTTCTAATATGTTATTTCATACCTCTAAATTCAATTGTTTTTCATAAAAAACACGATCATTTCAAGAAAAACCGACAAAAAACTCCTTGTTTTATATACGAATAGACAAGCCAAGTACATTTATTAAAATAACTAATATTAAAAAGTATTTTAATTACTTTCACATGTATTTTTTCCGAGAAAGGAAATACGCCGTTTTTCGGGGAACGTAAGGGTTCTCCAATAATTATTTTTTCTTAAAATAGAAAGACTCCCAAGAAGTCTATCAGTGCTGTCAAACTAATCTCCGATGTCGTTTGACAAACTTTCAATCTCCCCATTATTCGCGAGAATAGAAGTGGATGCAGTTTTAGTTTCTGTGGAATTTGTTGAAAAATCATCTGCTTTCTCTGAATTTTGAATTTCTACCGTCTTATCCTGATTGACATAAAAGGCAGTGGTTTTTGGTTTTTGTATAAAAGTGTCTAATGTTTTTTATTTTTTAAAAGGTGGCGCAATTCTAAAAAAATTAAATAAACCAAAGAAGATAAATTTGTAATGAGAATTTATAAAACCACTTAGGAAATGGCTTATTTTTTTGTAATGCTTGTGTTCTCTGTATAAATGTCAATTACTTGAAAATCAAGTATGTACGTTTTCGCTTTCACGCGAAATGTTATAATATTATATTATGATACTAGTGTATAAGTACGCCTTTAAAGCACGTGCGACGGGTTTAAGAGCACGACGCAAAGCGGAGTGCTATTAACGTCGCAGAAATATAAAAACTGAGTTCGGTGACAATTTTTCCGTCACATAGTGTTAGACATTTTAGGTTATGTAGTCATTCAAATTCAAATCACAAAGTGTGTGTTTTAATATAGTATTAAAACGCGCCACAAATGGCAACGTGCAAAAAAGATGTAATTCGGGCGCTAATATTAAGAGTGCTACAAAAGTCACTTTTGACACTAGAAACTGTGCAAAAAGTTGTCATTTTGACACGATCGTAAAAAATAAGCATTTTTTTACATAAGAGTACTTAACTCTAAAATTGAAATTTTGCAGACGTTGGAAATTTTACACTTTGACTAACTAGTTGTACAATTTGAAACAAACAATAAAACATATTATTAGCAAAATTTGTTTTGTCTAGTGGAGACTGGTAAACACTAGACAGGTCACAGAACCGACATCGAAGAGCGATGAAAATCCCACAACTGCGGGGGGGGGGGGGGGGGGGGGGGGTTAGGGCAAATTTGCGCCTATTGGAATTAAAAAGAAATTAAGAATGTTGAAAAAGCATTCAGCAAATTCAAATTTAAATGACGAGCGGGTTCTGTAAGAGTGAGTTTTGTTTATGATTAAAACAAAGCAGTTAACGTCTTATCCGATTATATTTTTTAAGAGGCCCAAGGGGGTGTCAATTCACCCCATTAAAAATTTAAAATCAAATTTTTGGCTGATTATAAGATCATTGTAAAAGGAAGTTGTGTGCGTGAATCACACAAGATTTTTTGTTTTTCTTAAATCTTTTGCCTATCACTGTGTTGTACGGTTATGTACTGATATTTATCTGCCATTTGCCCCCTAGCGTTTGTGCAATGTATTTGTAGATCATCTTTATTTTTTAGATATTCTTGGGTGCCACTACACAAAACCTTTCGACTATTTTCGTATCTAGTTTTAGTAGCACGCCCTGGCCAACTCCACTTTCATTTTAACGTTTTTGACGACGTTAATAATTCATATTTTCTCGTATTTTGGTATTCTTGATTTTATTCCTGCAGCTGACTATTAGGTTTCCAGGGCTCTACATTGCTTTTTAGGACTGATAATATGCAGTAGTGGAATATCTTCTATCGACGATATACTAGAAAATAACTTTTCTATACTCACTTGACTACCACAGTTGAACATTTGGGAAACACAAATATGCATGTTATAACCATGGTGGATTGGAAAAATATACCGGCGAAAACGTCATAAGTGAGAACAAAGTTCTGCATAAAAATCGATTGTTAATAGAAAACACGTATTTTTACTGACATCCATAAGATCGCATTCAAAGCAGAAGGTCGAAGAGCAACAAGGCTAATAGATTATATCCCATCTACCAGAAAAGTGAAGTATGCATACAGGTTATCAAAGTAGTCAGAGGCGCAGAACTTAACTCATACGGAAAATTGATAAAAGTAGGGAAATGGTTCTATACGGGCCAAGGAAATAAAAATTCAAAGCTATGACCGAATACATAACTTGTAGCTAGGGAATAGAAAGAATTCGATTATAAATTAATATGCGAGGAAAAACAATTTAAGAAAAACCAAACACAGAAAATGAAATATGGAAATGAAGAGAATGATACTAATGATGCAATAAAAGAACAGGCACGTAAAACAGCTATAAATACCTTGGCGATAAGAAAAGCAGCAGAAAGCAATGGCATATGCCTAGAATTATTTAAATATAGAGGAAATAAATGAGCAAGTTATCTAACAAAATGATGTAATTTGGCATGAAACACTATACGCATAATAAAAGGGTGGCGTATGCACTTAATAAACTCTATACATACAAAAGAAACAGCATCAAACTACCACAACTGCCGAGAAATGTGTTTATCACAAGTTATACACAATATTGATTCGAGGGTAGGAGAAGGAAAAACTAGATTAACAGAAGAACAAGCCACATTCAGACAACAAAAAATACAAACTAAAGACCACATTCGATAGAGAGAAGAAGCTTTATTTAGGCTTTCTGGACCTAAACGTATATCGTACCCGCTGCGGAAAAAGTAGGAAGTTATATGAGGGAACAAATGGACAAAAGGCTTATATAGAAAACTGAGAGTTGAACCTACTGCACTAACAACGTCATTGACAAACAAAGAGACATGTAACTCGCGCTAGATCAGTGGGCAACAGAAATAGGCGTCTAGGCAGTGGAACTCAATGTTGAGAAATGTAAAATAATGTGCATAACCAAGAACAAAGAATAAGAGCGAGGAGATATTGAAGTGAGACGTCTCGGATGACTTACTATTTTTATATATTATTTTCTCTTGTTGTTTACCTAGCTAGTTCAGTATACATAAAACTCTTATAATTATCTTTTCCCATGCACAGTTAAAGGCTGTCACTACTTGTACGAAAACAAGAATTTGATGTGCAACTCGGGTGCTGCAAATAACTTTAAACAATATGCACAATAAAAGCCAATTGTCTCACACAAATATACAAAGATATATTGACCTTGTAAACGCAAGCATAAGACAATGAAGAAATTAGGATTAACTAAAATAAATGGCCATTGCTCAAAATGCTCAACACATTAGTTTAAAATGCGAATGTTATTACTCTCGTTTACAAATAAAATACTAATCGAATAACTGCATCTGAAACACATATACATTTAACTACATTAAAAAAAATATTAGAATAACTGTCTTTAATTCGCAAACATACCAGGCATAGATTTCGGTTTTGCGTATTATTTCACCTCGCATCGCACTGTAATCAGTTACACTTGACGTTACGCTAGCCTTAAGGCACGTCCAATATCTCCTCCCGGTTTTGAAACACAATTTGATGCAATCCGCTATTCTTGCAGATTCTAAAAAGTAAAAACCACCGACCTTTAATAATTGCGTGTGGGTAAGCAAATGCGCTGCTTTACACCTAGTTTCGGTATTTCTGAGGAGCGAACCTCTCGCTTTTCTGCCTGCGGTTCCTTGTCGGTGACGTTGGATTCAAACTGACTATTATTTACGTCCTACAGAATTACGCAGGAACTTGGCTTTTGAAGAACAACATTTACTTTGTTTTTTTGCGTCACAAATTTTGTAGCGTGAGTGCGAGACCCACGTTCTCCGTAGGCTGCATTACTGCGTTGTTCGCGGTCAGGTGCACTCAAAGTGTGTTTTGTAGCAAAACACTTTACTTCTGTCCTATTGTTAAAACCTCTGCACAAGCAGAAACGCGGCGTGATTCTTCTGGATGCATTCGTAATGGCGCCTAACTTAAATCTATTTAAATTCATAACAATATAACAATATACAGAAAAAAAGAAGTCGTGTAGCGCAACTGGTAGAGCGTTAGACTTGCATTAAGCAAGTCCTCGGTTCGAATCCCTAGGTGGGTGAAATTCTCCCGCAGCCTTGGCGATCGGTATCGAGTTGGGTGAGACCATTCATAGTTGGGCACCAAATTAAATATGCTCTACTCGGAACCACAGACCTAAGAGATATAGTAACAAAGTCAACACATCACCAGCACACACACCTAACACAATGGTTACTACGTAAGCTCGAAAGGCGCGCTCCAACGTTGTAACCCGAACTGGGACAAGTTGAGCATTGCACCGCCTGATGCTAGATTACAAAGCACTAGCCTCTACACCGGTAGGTAAAAGAGGTTACAGATAATACAATGCAATACAATACAATACATAATCATGTACAATTGCTCAAACTGGCTGTATTGTTATGTTATGTTATACAATCGCCAAGCCAATGAACTATTAGGCAAACATCCCAATACTCAGGGCATTTATATTAAATTTGAAAAATGCAAATTTGCCTGTCAGTATCTTAGGCTAACTAAAATGAAACGTATTTATTACTCTCCAATAAAATGGTTAATTGCCCCGTTCTATATTTTATCAAATTGAAATAATCCTATGGGCTTGGTCTGGCAAAACACAAGACTGATATCTCAGGTTAGGTTCAAATTTGAATTTTATATTAAAATAATTCTGTAGAATATTTAACTGAGAGTAGTTCAAATACTCAAAATTTCAGTACAACTGCTCTACTCACTTCAATAATTTATAACCTCACAAAATTGACTTATACCACAAAAGGTTCGCGGGTGTATACATAGTTTTATTTTGATATTCAAAAGCGAAATTTGCAAGGAAACCACAGGTAAACTGAATCGAATTTCCCGCCTAGCAACATCTAACTTGGTTTTGTGTCAGGTTTTGACGTAAAAACAAGACGCTAATATCTTTTGTCTTGGCTTCTTGTAAAGACTGCAAATCCTGGCATAAATCGCATTTTCTAGTGACGCCACGGATTTTCTGGAACTTGGACGTATCTGGATGCTCGGAAACACGATAATCTTTTCAGCAAGGTGTGTTCTCGAAGTCCACTGGCTTTCCGTACTCCAACCACATGAAAACCTGCCAAATCGTACCTTTTAAAATATCGTCGACCTCGCCCCCGAGCTGGTGCGGGTGACGCCAACGCCCTTATTTGCTGGAAGTCGCTTCCTTGGGATCAAATCTTCTTCTAGGCTGTTGTTACACCTCTTCCCGACCTTTAGGACTTGAGATCGCTGGCTTCTGATGTTGGAATGGGCTGGTATCGCAGTTTGAAATTTCCAGGTTGTCGGAGCCGAACCCACGCCGATCTTGGCTTGCACAATTTTATAAACTTTGTCGGTGGAAAAACTTTTAATAACACTTCTACTTATGCCCGGTGACTTGTAGAATAACTTTTTACACTTTTTAGATTCTGCAAATAACTTTTATTATATAAAAACACCAAAAATCAGGAGCATAATTTGTTCACAAGTTGACATTACAGGAATTATTTTCTATTTTTTTTTAACAAAAGAGCATCGCATTACCTAGTAACCGCGATCTAATATTGTTTAAAGGAAATAAGTTTTGGTTACAATTTCACATGTTTGTTGCTTAAAACTAGAAATTGTCTTCATTTCTTATACATAAAATTTGTTCTTTCTTGTCACATAAACTGTTATTTATCACTGTTCTGCTATGGACACTTAGTTTTAAATTGCACCGACACTTGAGTGCAATTTTAACCAGGTCACTAATTATTCTTCATTTCAGTTGCCCTCGTTCTGCATTGCTCTTTGCAAGTTCTATCTTATTTTGCTTTCATTTCTATCTACTTTTCAGCTTGCTTGCTTTTCACTGGCCGGTACGTTTATTAATAATTCTACGCTCATATTCATTATGCACATAACCAACCTTTTGCATTATTTACTTACATTTGGTCGGGCTTCAAATATGCTCAAACCTATCATATTACTTATAAAGGGTGTTCATTAGAATTTGTGGTCTGGTCGGCTTTGGAACTGATGAAGTCATGTCGTGCATTAAATGCAATGGCTAATAACTGACACTGGTGACACTGTAAGTCTATGTCAAATTCGAGGTTAGCAGCTTAGGTTTTGCGTTAGTCTGTGTCAAAACTGACGCAAAACCTAACCTGCTAACATCGAATTTGACATAGACTTACAGTGTCACCAGTGTCAGTTATCAGCCATATGATTTAATGCACGACATGACTTCATCAGTTCCAAAGCCGACTAGACCACAAATTCTAATGAACACCCGTTATTATATTAGCCATCTTAAATCTTTCTTTTACTCAAACTTCAAATTTAATACTTCTGAAACCTGCTTTTCTTATGCTAGCCTTTATCCCTCTAATTATGCTTCTTGCATCTCATTTCCAATGCATTTAATAACTTCAACTACTGTCTAGATTGCAATTAAATAAGATATTTCAATTCTGTGCTTTAATTGACTTTGTTCAATATTTCTCTATGCATACAAAATTAAATTGCAAGCATTAAACCATCTCAGTATATGTAGATATTAAAGTAAACAATCCAACCTTGCAAGTTAGGATTCTCGTTTCAATATGGGTAGATTAAACCAAAAATAACCAGGAAAGGTTAGGGCTGGTTACCTGGGAACAATAATAAACAAAGATAGAAAAATACATCCGGAATTTTAAGTAGAAAATATAGCTTTAGTTATATAAAACAATAATTGCCAAAAGAGAAATAAGCAAACAAGCTGAACTACATAGTTTATATAATAGCGCATTTCTACCTACATTAACATCTTCAGCAATATCAAAGAGAAGCCTAAGATAAATAAATGAAAAATATAAAAGAGATACATAGGAAACAGCCGTATAAGAAAACAACTACAAGTACTACAACTACCAGTAGACAGCATAGAGAACAGGTAGTTTAAATGGTATGGACATGTTATTAGAATGCCTATGGATAGAATACCGAGAGATATCTTTGGAGCTAAAGCAAAATGGAAAAAGAACAAGGAAGCCCGAGAACGTAGTAGCGGCAACAGTGAATGGTCGTTGATAGCAAGATATTTCGAAAATGGGTCGAGGATTTTTTGGTTTAAAACAAGAAGTTTACGAGAAAGAAAAATAATGAATATGTACATTGCTTGTTAAGCACATTGAAATGTGTTTGTTCCTAAGTTCCCCTCTTAGTGGTCTAAACGTGTTTCAACCTTGTCCAATTCTTCTTATTATTTGTTGTCGTTGCTATCTCCGTTAATAGTAACCATTTTATAGGCAAATCGAAGATGGTTTTAGTAATTTTCGGTTGTTCTTAAGGCTATAATTTAAACAATTTTGTAGATCTAGTAGACCTATTTTGATGTTAGTTTATCGTCTAGTTTTATGAATAATATGGTACTGTTATATCTATTTCATATGAACGCTATATATGAAGAAGTTATTATAGCATCGCTTCAATTTCTACATAATCTAACCTCTATTCCCCAATTCGACTTTGGCAACAACAGAGTTTTAACGTATAATCTTTTTTGAAGGATGTTATGGACAAGCTCCATAGTGATGAATTTCAACAGCTATATAAAAGTCGACAAAAGCCAAATGAAGAAATATGTTTTATTCTTCGCTTTTTTTCTATTAGATTAGGTGCGGTTTGTAGAATTTCCAATAAAAAGCTTTTTTTTGTTCAATTTCTTAGCAGCAATTTTTGTAGATGGTTACTACTAACAGTACTCCAATTATAGAAAAGTTCTGTGTATATAGTTTTTTTATCGACGGTATTCTTTCCTATATAATATATTGCCGATTTGTTGATATGTGTCCTCTTTCGGGTCAGTAGAAATCTTCTCAGATATTTTTTCTCGCCTGATACTGTAGCTACGTAAAAGATATAATCAGAGTTTTATATATTAAGTAAGGAACAACAGAACAAAGCGATTAATTCAATTCAACTAGTTGATAATAAACATAAATGTGGAACACCATGTGTGAACAGAATTGCCTGGAGGCTGGATCAGGTTTCTGTTACTTGCACTGGTTCTTTGTCCCTAATATTGAAGCACAGGAATGAGACTGCGTTCCTGTTTTAAGACAACTTAAGTCAATGTCACTTAAAGGGACGATAATTAGATAACTACCCGAAGTGCAGCCTCACACTTCAAAATTTAGGCTTGGAAAGGTAGTATCGATGTAATTGAATCAAACAGTAAATGTCGATTGGTTTATTACAAAAATAAATGGTCAATTTATACAAAACATAATTGCTTACTTACTACCATTCAAAGTACAAAGTATGAAATTTACTGTGTCACGATATAACATTTCATAATACATATCAGCGTTTTCAAGGCAGTTCATTTCTGCTATATCTGCATTTACGTTACACTGAACTCTGATAGTAGGTCGTGCTTAATGCAATCTGCTTGCTTCGGAAATTGGCTTTTAAACTGGCTGATTATGATAGCAGAATTGCATTTAAAACTTATGAACTATATTTCGTAAATTTTGAATTGAAATTTATACCTGTTTAATCCAAAATTAAACAATGTGCAATATTTTTCAACTTGGACATCGTCAGATAAGAAATATAACAACCAAATTGATTATACTTTAGTAAGAGATGTTCAATAGCAAACTTCAAGCATAAACCAACTGATTGCGTTGCGAACATTGAGGTTAC
Source organism: Agriotes lineatus (assembly GCA_940337035.1). Lineage (NCBI taxonomy): Eukaryota > Metazoa > Arthropoda > Insecta > Coleoptera > Elateridae > Agriotes > Agriotes lineatus. The sequence goes on along the minus strand of OW679196.1, from coordinate 6,302,509 downwards.
TTGGAAACGGCCCATAGGTGCTTTTACCTCCAATTAGTATAAAATCCTGATTTAATCATACGGGCGTAGTAATTCATCAAACCATAAAAGCCAAATCTGCACCATATTACCGCCAATTTTTCGAGGTAAATTCGTTTGCTAATCTTCACCAAAGGGAGCCCCAACTAATGCGCCTTACAGTAATCAAAAGTAAAGTTTAGCTTTCCAAAGTTTCGAAAGATGAGAACCGAAATAGCTCAATAGCTTGTATTTTCTCCTCTTGTCTTAAAAATATGTCTGCTTTCTTTTTGCTGAAAAGAAGGCTGTCTATTACTTTTTAATAAGTAAAATTTCTGTTAAATTAGCAGCTTTGCATGACTATCAAAAGTGCATATTTAAATTTAGAATTAAATTGTAGGAATAAGCTATTTTTCAGAACTTATAGAACTTCAAATTAAATAAAGTTGGGAATTTCAAGTTGTAGAAGCGTAGGAAAAATTCACTTTAAACCTAAATCTATCGATTTCAACAGAGTCTTAGATAAGCGTTAGGCCTTTAGAATGCTGCAGACGCTCTTTTCAGAATCGCGGATTACTAGGAAGGATATTGATGGTTCAGATACATGTGCAATCTACTGAGCGTAGCGCAGAACACACAATTCAAAAGAAAACAAATAGATCTTATACACAACATTGAATTTGACCAACCGTAAAATTAAGGGAGCGGCTTACCTGTAAACGATGATAAATACGTTTCTGTTGTCTCGCTAAGCTCGGTATGCCGCCATCAATCTGTTCAAATGAACCGGCAAGATACCCCGTTCAATCCCGGAATTAAAAGTAAATTCAGTTGTGTGCACCTAGCAATCCAATTCCGTTGAAGTGGATTGGAATGTTTTGATTGAGCATTAAAAATCCCGCGATATGGACATTTCCCGAATGTTTATTCTCTGCCAAAATATACATTCTTATAAAATTCAGATTTGCGAAATGCGTGTTAGCTCTAAGATACGCATAGTTTCAATATACGAGACGGGATTTTGGAATATATTTCAGATATCCTCAGAATGTCTTCCTGCCAATATCGACTAGACCCTGTGCCGAGATAAGGTCACCATCCTAAGCTAATATTATAGATTGCTCCACGATTGCAGAGAACATTATTACTTAGCATTTGTAACTAATTACATGGCCATTTAGGTAATTAGATTTAGAATAATGATAAAATGTAATTGAACTAGAACATTTTAAATATTGGAAAAATTATATTGTTTTATACCAATGAGACATTCAATTCAAAAAGTTTCTAGTCGTTCACTTTTTGGATCAGAATAACAATAACACAATGAGGTTATAATTGGCTTGGTTGCTAACAACCGATGAGATGGAAATTAAAGTTGAACCAACTTTTTTTATATTTCTAGCTTCATCTTGATATGTACGTCGTGTCGTCTCTAGGCGAGTTACTAATGAGTTTCTAACTAGCTGGTCGCTGGGTTGCGGTTTCCTGACAATTCAATTAGTTGTTCCCAAGCAAAAGAGGAAAAAACATAGATGCTCTAAATCGAAGAAGGTCAATGTTAAGTTAATCTAATATAATGACTGGTGTATACGTATATGGAAAGTGTATAAAATCAGCAATCTATGCAAATGGGCCGTTTACTTAACTTGGTAGAGAACGTAGTGCACATGAAGTTGATCAGCAGCTAAATTAAATTAACAGAACTTTCTATAATTTATCGTACAAAACACGATTTTTGGTTGATAAGGACATAGGTAGTGACTACACAATCTTAGTTAGATTATAGCAGCAGTGCAGCGCTAATACATTTCAATGGAGCGTTCTCAATAGATTGTTTGTTGTGCTAAGTTAAGGTATCATTAGTGGTTTTTATCATATTAATAGGATAAGTGTTATATTTTTGACATTTATCATAAATTATTATTTTTGTATGGATCTAGAGATAGGGATGAACGGGTGACGTGAAAACAGTCGGGACACGAGGGGCCCCGTCGTGAACGTGACTAATGTTTGAAAATCGGGACGTGAACGTGAGTGAAAATTTCCAAGGCGTGATTCACGCTTCATGTTAATTTCACATTAAATATTTAGTAAAAGATTGCATGACGTGAGTAAATACTCACTCACGCGCCTATCTCAACTAGAGACTTTTATAACATTAGTTCCTTAGTTAGACTGTATCCATTTTTTTGTTCTATAACTCTTGTGGGTGTGTTTAAATCGGCTCTTGAAGTAAATAGTCTGCTTTTGTTAAAAAGTATATGTGTGTTGAAGTAAATGCGTTTAAACTGGTTAAAGTGGGTGGCGCTATAATTACATATTGGAGGTCAAAACCGTGATTACATTTACATAAAAGATTGTAACCGTATATTTGTTACCCCCGTTGTTGTGTTTAAATTAATATACTTATTTTCCCCTTTGTTGCCAGCTAGCTCAATTTACAACAAGAGAACGCTTATATTTTTTCGCAATTAAAGTTGCGAATGCTCAATGTAGCAAAGCTCCGGAAATTAGCCTAATGTAGCTCGAAACACGAAAATGATATATTCGAAACTTCTACTCAAACACCAATCTGCTCACAATCAATGCAACAGAAAAATATATTGGCTTTGAATACACACCAAGAAAACAAGAAAGCGTGTAGAATTACACATAAAATGAATAACTATTGATACACCAAACGGCGTTAATTAATAATACTGCCTGAAGCCGGTACCGTAAAGAGTAGTTCACCGAGGAGACCTAGGTAATGGGATATTCTAGCGATATGATGACGATTAACGTCACAAGTCGCAAGAATTACGAGGTGACGCCAGATCGCTTCCGGTTTTAATACGCAATATAGTGCAGGAGTTTATTCACTTAAATATCAAAAGGCCGAAAAGACACCAATCTGTTTTGCATTTAAGAATGCCACTCCGTAGCTTTCTAATTGGTGACCATCTTCTTCACGGTGCCAAAATGTAGACCTTAACTGGAAGCTGTAAGCTGAAATGGACCCACCATAGCTGTACGGCTACAACTATAAACAGTTCTTGCAATAATAAGCAAGTTGGTCCAGTAGTGTCTGTATACCGAAAGCAGCAGGGATGGGGTATCTTTATTAGACACTCCAATGTAAAGCTATTTGAAATGCCTTAAAAATGCCAAAAAACGTAAGGGAATAAATTCAAGTTTTAATCACACATATTGTCACTTCAAATAAGGTGTCATTGATTATAAAGGCTGTTATGAAATCTCCTTAGAGTAAAATAGTTCTTTATTTTAGGGGAACCCAGGAGACCAAATAAGCACTCTAGATAATTTTATCCAATTAAATGACACCTTTACCCAATAAGAACAGGTCAACAGGCTATTAGGGGAGAAAGAAGATTATCAAGGCATTTTAAAGTATACATAGAATTAAATAAAGATCATAGACAGATACTAGTTTATTTGCAAAGGGATTTATTTTAGGGATTTATAAAACTTAAGTTAACCTCTTATGATTATTATGTGTATTTTTTTCCTCTCAAATGACATTGAAATATTTAAACAAATAAAGCAGTTCATTACATAATCAAATGATACCCAAAGGAGGTCGATTTTAATTAGTACATTGCAATATATTAGATTCAGCCAGTGACGTTTTGAACTAAACTGGTAATAACTCGTGCAAAGATCAATAACCAAACCATAGTAAATATCCAAATAAGAAAGTTTTAGAAACAAACGTTTGTTAAGTGTGCCTTTCATTATAAGTACTAAGGTAGCATCGATAGATTTTGCAAATATAAAAATAAAACTAGGTTTACAAAAAATTTCTTCTTCTTCTTCTTCTTCTCTAATCCTTAATGCCCTTTCGGGCGTCGGATGATGGTCTCTAGTCCTGTATCCAGCTTTTCCATCTTTTTCTGTCCTTCGCTATTATTTTCATTTCATCCACTGTCACTCCCTTTTCTAGTCCTATTTCTTTGATTTGTTCCATCCATTTTATTCTGGGTCTGCCTCTCTGTTTTTTGGTTGGTTTTCCCGCTTCCATTATTCTTTTTGCAATTCTGTTAGGTTCCATTCTTGTAATGTGCGCGTACCAGTTTAGTTGTTTCTTTTTAATTATTTCCATTATTGGTTCCTGTTTGGTTATTTCTCTTATGGTTTCATTTTTTATTCTGTCCCATTTAGTTTTTCCTGCCATTTTCCTGAGGTGTTTCATTTCCATAGCATTAATTTTAGATTCGTCCTTTTTCCTTATTGTCTAGCTTTCACAGGCGTATGTTATAGTTGGTATTGTTATCATTTTATGCATTTTCTTTTTCACCTCTATGTCATTGTCTTGATGGCCTAATATTGTTTTATTTATGGTATTGTAAATTCTTGTCGATTTATTTGCTCTTTTTGCTAGTTCTGCATCCATTCTTCCGTCTTCCGTTAGCATACTTCCTAGAAATTCATAGGTCGATACTCTTTCCAGTTTCTTGTTTTTACATGTTATGTCATTATTCTTTTGCCCTTCTTTATGTTTTTCGTTCACAATCATAGTTTTTGTTTTACTGATGTTCACGTTCATTTTCATGTTCTCTATTTCTTCTGTCCATATATTGACTAGCCTTTGCATTTTGTTCTTGGTGTTTGATAGTAATATAACGTCGTCTGCGTATAGGAGGCTGCTTAGTTTAATTGCTTCTAAGTTCTTGTAGCCAATTACTGTATCCAACTGTTTGTGTTTTTCTTTTATTTGTTTGGTTATCTTGTCCATTAAACTTATAAACAGTAAAGGCCTTAGGCTATCGCCTTGCTTAATTCCTTTCTCCATTTCAAACTCGTCTGATCTTTGTCCTGCCAATTGTACTTTTGCTTTAACTGTGTCGTATGTACTTCGTATTGCTTTTATCAGATTAATGTCTACTTTCAGTTCTCTCAGCGTCTTCCATATTTCTTTTCTATCCACTGTATCGAAAGCAGCTTTCAGATCAACAAATGTTAGATATAGTTCTTCCCCTTCTTCAATTTTTCTTTCTATTATGTTTCTGATTATATAGATATTATCATTTGTTTGTCTATTTGGTCTAAAAGCTGCCTGTTCTTCCCCTAATTTTGGTTCGATTTGATTTCTTAACCTCTTTTCTAATATTTTCGTGTATGTTTTGTAGCTAGTTTGGGCTAGACAAATTGGCCTATAGTTTTCACAATGTGTCTGTATTCCTTTCTTGTAGATTGGAATTAACAGGTTGTTTTCCCAGTCTCTCGGGATTTTCTTCTCTTCCCATACTTGTCTGCATATTATCCAAAACCAGTCTATTCCTTTTTGGCCCATCCATTTTAACATCTCTGGGGCTATGCCATCTTCCCCACAGGCTTTAAAAAACCTTTTTTTTAATATTCTCCGTCAATAGTTAAAGCAAGAACTTCATTCTTTTTAAGACACCTGAAAGATCAAGTGTTCTAACACTTCAGCCGCTTCATTTGCATTCGAATATCGCAAGCTCTAGTAATTACAATGTTGACACCTTTAAATTACCTTTAGGTGACGGAGCAGTATGTGAGGATACATTGTCTTGATGCAGAATTAGTTTACTTCGAGACCGATTTAACTCATCACTTGTCACAATATAATAATAATAACAATAATAATAATAATGTTTATTCCAACTTCGCAACATAATACAAAGAAAAACAAATACATAATTTAAATATAAATCCACGAAGCGGAAAAGGGAGTAGTTCAGTCACTGCAACAAGTGCGTGACTGATCTTCTACTACCCCCAAAGTTGTAATTCCTAATAATATTCCTGTAATTATGCCTAACAACAAATGTGTAAAAAGAAAAAGAAGAATGTGTAAATTTAGTGACGCTATTTATCCATCCTGTTCAAATAACAACTGCTTATATGAATTTTTAAAGTTAGTTACAGATGCATTTCTGATATTTTCAGGGAAATTATTGTAAGCCATGCAAATATTATATGTAAAACATCTTTCAAATAAAGAGGTTCTATGATGGGGTATCGTTAATAGTCCCCTATGTCGTAAGTTTAAATTATGAACATCTGTACGGTATGTAATTTTTCTTGTTAAATATTTAGGTGATCTTTTTGCTATTATTTTATAATATAATACAGCAGTATGCAATTTTCTTCGACTGTACATGTTAAGCCATCCCGTTTCTTTTAATTTGTGTGAGATATGTTCATATTTCCTAATGCCGTGTATCAAACGCAAACAGTTATTTTGTACTAATTGAATTCTTTTAAAATCTTTTGAATCAATGCAATGAGTATATAAAGCATCTGCATAGTTGAATTGCGATAACACGAGTAAGTCGCACAACATTGTTTTTACAGTTTTATTTAAAAATTGCCTACTTGAATATATGAGCTTTAAGCTCGAGTATGCTCTCCCTATGCAGGAATTAATGTGAGTCTTAAATCTTAAGCTAGCATCAAGCACAACACCAAGACTCTTTACCTCATCCTTCAAGAGGAGTAGGTTGTTGTCCAGATACAATTTTATTTTATCTGCTACTAAAGCTCTTTCTGTCTTTCCACCGAACAGCATTACATTAGATTTAGTAGGATTTATATGAAGTGAATGTTTATTACATATTTTTATGAGATTATTTAAATCACTTTGTATATTATTTAATGTAGCATCCAAATCGTTCGAATGAAAAGACACATAAAGCTGTGTGTAATCAGCATATAAGTGATAGTTACAGTGTTTAAGGCTCTTGTCTAATATATGACACGTGTAAATAGTAAACAAAATTGGTCCTAAAATAGAGCCCTGCGGTACACCTGTATTAATTTCAACAGATTCTGATATATTTCCGTTGAGAAACACCCTTTGTGAACGGCCCAATAAATATATACGCAATAATTTAACAGCAGTGTTATCGAATCCGATAAAATGTAGAATTGCTTCTAAAACCGAATGATCGAGAGTATCAAAGGCTTTACTGAAATCTAAAAGAATTAATAATGTAAGTTTTCCAGAATCAGTCTCCACAATAATGTCATCTACAATATTAATTAATGCTGTTGTACAACTATGATCAGGTCTAAAACCTGACTGACATTCAGGGAGAATATTATGCCGATTTAGATGCTCTCGAATCTGAAAAGCCATAACTTTTTCAATAATTTTTGACATTGCAGGGAGGATGCTTATGGGGCGCAAATCTTTATATTCTCCTGGGCGACTCAGCTTAGGCAACGGTATCACCTTGGATTGCTTCCATATTTGTGGGTACACTGAATTTTCGATACAAAAGTTTATTACATGTGTTACAATGGGAACAATATACGGACAACATAATTTTAGCATATCAATAGAGATATTATCTGATCCATAAGCTTTAGAGGTAATGCTATTAATAATTTTGAGAATATCATTTTCGCTTACAGTATGAAATTTGAACAAGTTATCAAAGTTAGTTTTTAAGTTGTTCTGGTAGTATAGAACAGATTCGGCTCGAAGATTATTTTCGATTTTTGGAATCGAATTCACAAAATAATTATTAATGGCATCAACGTCTGCTAAGTTCTCAGGAATGTTGTTTAACTTTTTGCTATTAAGAACCTTTAACTTATTTAGTTCCTGCCAAATTATGTTTTTATTTTTCTTATTTATATTTATTTTGTACTCCAAATACGCTTTCTTTTCTAAGTTAATTGTTTTGTTAGTTAAATTACGTAAACTTTTGTAGTAATTCCAGTGTTCTATGGTTTTAGTATGCTTAAATTTCACTAACGCCTTATCACGTACTGTCATAAGTAGCTTTAGGTTGTCAGTTATCCATGGCGCGTATTTCCTGCGTTTATTTTTTGCAGTATTTCTTAACGGTGAATGCAAATTAAACAAATTTAGAATACTTTCATTGAGAAAACTAATTTTGTCATCAATATTGTCTAATTCTGTGACATAAAAGATAGGCAGGGATTGCAAATCCAGCATAAAACAATCAATATTTATGTTTTTCAAGTCCCTATAAGTATAATGTTCAGTTTGAGTGATTTGATTATTAACTCCTATCTCACACGAAACAAGTTCATGATCGGTAATGTGCGATACATTCATTACATCTTTTTGCAAAACATCATCAATACAACTTACAAAAATTAAATCAATAAGAGTTGCCCTAGTTTTTGTAAAGTGGGTAGGCAAATCTATAATTTGCGTTAAACTCAAGGATTCGCGCAAAGACAATAATCGACTCGCCCACACATCCTCAACCTGAAATATATCAATGTTAAAATCTCCGACACAGATAATATTTTCGCTTTTTAACATAACGTTAGTTAAAGATTGTTCAAATTCATTAATAAATACATTTTTATCAAAATTTGGAGGACGATAAAGAACTCCGACAGCAAAGGATATTTTATCAACAAAAACATTTACCCACATTTGCTCCACATTAGAACCAACCTGCTGCAACACTGTACATCTGTATTTACTTTTCACGTACAAGCCAACCCCTCCTCCTCTTGTAGGCCGGTCTTTACGAAAAAAATTATAATGTTCAATATTAATTGCATCATTTGCATCAGACACCAGCCATGTTTCGGAGATGGCTATAACATCCCAGTCATTAAGATGTACCAATTCTTTAAATGAAGAAAATTTTGAGGGTAGAGAACGAATGTTCACATGCGCCACTTTAAACGCATTTTTGGCAGGCATAACCACAGGATATCTGAAAAATTAAATAATTATAAGAGAAAAAAATATATATAATGGCAAACTACAGGAGTAAAAATAGCAACAAACGTCCGCCGATTGACCAAAATTTGAAAATTAACATTAATAATTAGTAGTTTTAGTGCGCCGTACACAAAATGACGTTCATTATTATTTTCATCAAGCGTGTAGCAATAATAACATAACGTGACTTAAATTAAAATTTAATATAAATAAACATTAGCAGCAATAAATAAGAACAATCGTACGCTGCTCTAGGTAGATTTGACTTCCTCTATTTCACACGAAGTTGCTTTTAAGCGTTGGTTAAATTATGTTACAGCCTAAACACTACATTAGTTAAATGACTAGCGGGTAAAATGACTCATTCGGGGAAAGAATTACACAGGACCGCTGCCCAACTTGCAATAAAAGGGGATGCCGGAGTCAGTCAGTGGAGTTAGGGTGATCAAATACGAGACTACTCAGGGCAACTACCTATTACAAGAAAAGCAGATGTTAGTTGCCAATATGGGCAATATACAGGTGAGCCCACTGAGAAAAGTGGAAGCAAATGGGTACACCTTCTAACGTCAACCTTGGCAGTGCTTGGGCGACACCACCGTTGAACTTACCTTACGGAAAAACACTTGTGTAGTTTTCTAAACTCCTTTTACAGAAGAAAATACATAAAATCGCATGCAAATATCATAAATATCAGAAAGAAAGCCATAGCTAAATGAAAATAAACTATATAAAGAATATTCGAGAGGTCATGGGTTTGATTCCAGCGATCGGCTTCTCTGATTCAGGTTTGTAGGTAGTTTTTCTGAGTCAACAGAGTACTTTATCTGAGACAATTGCTGGGGCAGTATTTCTCCACCTTTCCTGGCCTTTTTTCCACGCACGGTCCCTATAGCAGCCCGCCCCCAGTTGTGGGAATTGTAATTACCTTGAACCTTTACTTTTTGCTTATTTAGAATATGTAAGTAGTAAACATTGGTTCTGTAATTTAAATGTAATGAAAAGTTATAAGGGTTAAATTACGTAACGTTTAAACTAGCTATATGCGGTAAACTTGACAAAACATAAACACAATGGCTTGCAATCGGTAACAACATTAGACATACGAATGATTGATTCAGCTTACTGACAACTGCAATAGTTGAAACAGTACATTCTACATTGAAAGCAACGTTACGCAAACTGGGCGACACTCAACCACTACGTGCACTGTACTCTATGGCACTGTAAAACTAATACATAAATGCGGTACCTTAATAAGGGGTTTATGTGGCTGCACTCGACGTTCAACAGAGCTGCAGGTAGCCGCTTCCAGGCAACTGCCCGAAGACGCTTGCAGAAATTTCGAAATAGCACAGAGATGCTGCCGACGGAAGGGGTCTGGGCGACACTAATATCTCCAACGAGGTTAACACACAGTCCGTGACAATATGGCAAGAATTCTAAGCGATAAACGGAACATCATTATGCCAAATAGGCCGTCACAGAGATTCCCACATAAATAATCCGCCAAACGCGGAAGTAATCGAAGCTGCCCACTTCGCGATAAAACAGAATCTCTTGGCTCACAACAACATCAACAGACGACACTTAACAAACCTCCAAGACCGACCATCAACAACCACGTGCAGTTCAAATACAATTACGAGAAAAATCACGTTTACTTAAAACACCAATAAATACAATCTCTTGCCGACAGGACTTCAAATAGCGGAACATTTATTCAAGCGGTACGCACACAAAGGACACAACCATAAGCCGTTAATTAAAACACATTAATTACGACACTGCACGGCGAACACCAAGGGCTTCCGTCGTAGCGAAACCAACCACTACTTGTTATCTCGTTCAAAGCTAGCTTAAGAATCCCTTCAGCAGCGTAAAGCCACGCGACCCAAACAGGAGGGGATGCTCATATTTGCGCTAAAACTTGCACACATGTTACAACGAAACCAGACGAAGGTGGGGTAAAAACGTTCGATTCCTCTCATTCCCACACATACAGCTGACTCTTTTTATAGCGAAATAATACTTGGCTTAAAGCAAGAGTCGCAACAAAATTCACGTCTAAAAACGGATCGATGAAAGACACGTGCGTTCTGCCGCCGAGAAATGCTTGTGAGCTTGCAGATGTTTAAAAATGCTCTTATACAAGCCGGATTTTAAATTCAGAAACGAGAAAATACCGCAGAGTAGAACTAGGATCGTAAAAATAAAAAATGTTCTCACATCTATTGAACGACAACAAACTGTTCCGACTTTCAGAGGATCATGTAGTCCGTATAATTCTGTGACTTGGTTGTCGTCTTCAATCATATTGCGAACCGCCACTATGTTTTAATCCGTAACTGCAGAAATTGACCAACCTTTCTGTAATTATTACTGAGAGAAACTCGATCAAACTTGAATTTATTATACGGTGTGCTCAAAAAGGAATTACATAAGGGTTGGTTCATGGAAAATACAATTAATATCAACAGCAAGCTTAAAAATTCATTATCTGTCATCACTGTTATTGTTATTGTAAGTTTATAGTATACGCTGGTAATGTGATTGAAAATTCTAAAGATTTCTGTTGACGTTTTATTTTCCATGGCCAACCCTGATGTAATTTTATTACACATGGTACTAACAGTAAACTGGTGCTACATTATCAAAAGTAGTTTAAAGTTTTTCAACGCATTGCTTTGGCGAGAGTGACTTTTTATAGTCGTAGAAAACAGATAATGGAATCCAATAAGAACTGTCAAAGTACATAACCATGTACATTACAACAACTAAAAGATAGAATAACATAACATAAATGTGACGCTAGAATAAAAACTAAAGACAAGTCTCGTACACCATGTTCATTCAACCAAACATAACATGGATTTTCAAAACCCGAGCATTCTGAACAGCGAAGACAATTATAGCAAACTCATTTTCCTTGAAATGTGTCACATAAAAAGTGAGTAGTATGAATTTTAAAACTGATGTCGAAAATCTAATTTAAGTAACATATTTCATCAACTTTAAACCTAGGATTAACTATAATATCTACACTAATATTATTATTTAGATACCCCCGTTTAATGTTGTTAATATTTGCTTGATGTATGATTTTTCGTTGAGATTCGCTTATATAGGACTTTTCAAAATTCTCGCCTAATTTTTGGTGATCTTTTAGATGTTTTTTTACTACTTAAATCGAGCTGTCAGATGTTAAAATGTTGTAGTAAGTTGTAGCCATGGAATATATATTTTTTTAAATTTTTTTGTATTTTATGAATCAATTAACTTTGATGTAAATTGGCTGGCTTAACCATTGTTTTTTATTTTTAGCCTGGTGTATTAGTCGAGATATGCCTTGCTATTTGCCCCTTGCGCTAATTATGACTTACTAACCTCACTTTTTTTAAAAGTACTACGTTTTTCTTATATTTATGATTAATTACAACTAAAAACTTTATTGTAGCGCCTTAATAGATGAATAAAGATTTCTGAAATATTGGTTCAGGAAAAACAGAGTTTTCTTTTTAATTGCTGCTTTGATGAGCAAAACCCAATTATTAACTATATACATATAACAGTCGTTCGTTACCGTCTCGCAGTTTTATTTTTATACCTACTTTGATTACATCAGTCTGCAGCAATGATTTGTGTTATTGTCGTACTATATCTCATATTGCGATCAAAGCTAAAAATATTCCCATTTATAGTACTTCCTCTTCTTAACCCATTTTGGTCCATAGATGAACGAAGGCTTTCTTCATTGACTTCCACTTGGTTCTGTTTTGTGATTCCTGCATCCATTTCAACCCGGCCACTTTCTTTATGTCATTGTACCACCTATTTGCTGGCTTTCCTCTGTTTCTTCTGTAATCCCAAGGTCGCTACTGGAGTATTTTTTTTGTCTATCTGTTTCTATTTGCTTGAGTTAGATTACCTGCCCAATTCCACTTAGATTTGCATTTTTTTTCTAGTAATACTATAAATATTTAAACGATGAAAACTCAACCTTTTCTAGGACTGAAGTATTTCAAGCAAACTACACAATTTAGAAAATAGTAGAGTTTGAAAAAAAGTGCATTAACGATCCCTACTTTGTTTTTTTGATGTTTGGAAAACTAATGAACTGTGATACTTATTAGAAATGCGGTTTTTTATGTTTTCACTGTAGCTCAGTGAATTTATTTAAAGTGTATTATTATTTTTATTATATGCAAAGTATCTTATTTTAGCCCTAATGATAAGGGGGATTTCCATTTAATCTCATTGAAGAGAGACACCCTACACTGCGTAGTTGTAAAAGGTTAAAATTGTATTCGAAAGAGTAGCAGACATTTGAACGTGTTGCTTACTCTTGAATATTAAGTAAACCAAAGTAATTCTCAAAATCTACCATTTTCAAAAGAAATCAGACTAAGATTCACAATCTATAAAATAGTAGCACTAAACTAATAGTAAAAAAGATGTAAATGATCAATAAATAACCACGATTTCGAATAGTTTGGCTTCTGGCGTAGTTGACGCTGTGGCGATCAAGATAGCAGGCGGTGGCCTGAAGCCTGGCCGCTTGAACGTATTACTGCACAAGAGGTTACAGAAGGTCTCCTATCATGCTGGATTTCCAGATTTGGCTCACCTTCTCAAATCACTACTGATCAAGGTTGCCAATTCGAGTCTGAACTATTTAAATCACTGGGAATAACAATTGGATTTAAACGCACAAGAACAACGAGTTACCACCCATGCTCAAATGGAACGGTCGAGCGATTTCATCGACACCTCAAAGCTGCTCTCATGTGCCACCCAGAACTTACTTGGCTCGAAGCTTTGTATAGTAGCCTAGTTACGAATCATGGCACTTTGATATAATATAAATTAATATAGATATGACATGTGTCAGTCGACTTATATAGATTATTAAATAATAACAAGTTATCAAGCCTGTTTAATTGTGTACTACTCTACAAGAAGCTACCACAAATTGGCGACGAGGAAAAATTAGAAATTTTTCACCCCAGTTTGCAGGTATTCTTCTAAAATCAAATCAACATGGACGGTGAACAGTTTAAAAAGTTTATGGAGTTCCAGAACACAATGATGTCTTCCTTAATTAATCAACTCCACCCATGGATAGAACCAGAAAACAACTGGCAGCGCGTCCACATTGATTATGCCGGGCCTTTTCAGGGACATTATTTCCTTGTTATAATAGATGCCAAATCAAAGTGGGCTGAAATTCTACCCTGTACATCAGCGCCTACATCAACATCAACAATACAACTGATTCAGGAAGTGTGTTCACGTAATGGATTCCCAGATGTGATGGTTTCAGACAATGCAACCATATTTACCAGCGAAGTGTTTCAGAAATTCTGTAAATCTGCAGGAATCTTTCAAAAATTTATTGCGCCTGGCCATCCAGCGACGAACGGCCTTGCTGAGCGCAACGTACAAACCCTCAAACATAGGCTTGCAGCCATGGCAGATGAACCATTGTCTATGCGTCAGAAGGTTCAACAGATTTTATTTAGATATCGAGCCACGCCCTTGAGCTGCGGAAGAACCCCATCTGAACTGTTCTTAAATAGACAAATTCGTATTACACTGGATGCCCTCAAACCAGTTCAATTCCAAGAGTCTAAACAATCAACTCTCGCTGCCCGACAATTAAGCGTGGGAGAAAGGGTTCAAGCAAGGTACTACGCCAACAATAAGCAGCTATGGAGACCTGGAACGGTAATCAAAAAGTTTGGACAACTGCATTATCAAGTCAAGCTTGATAACGGATATGTGTTCAAGCGACATATCAATCAGCTACGATCAACCTGTGTTCCACAAAGAAAAACAGTCACTTTTGCTCCGATTGAAGACAACCAGCCAGAGCCAGCCATTCGGACCAGGGCTTCAACATGGAACATTTGGTGCTAATGCCTTCTCAAACACAGGCTAACTACAAAAGTGCTGATACACCACCACCGTTGCCGGGACCGGTCGAACCAGCCTTGCACGAACCAGCGCAGAACGATCCTGAGCCCTTAGTCTTACGAAGATCAACTCGTCTTCATCGACTTCCAAGGCACCTAAAGGATCACATCCTGGAAGGAAAATAAGCGTGGGAGACTATAGTAGCCTAGTTACGAATCAGGGCACTTTGATATAATATAAATTAATATAGATATGACATGTGTCAGTCGACTTATATAGATTATTAAATAATAACAAGTTATCAAGCCTGTTTAATTGTGTACTACTCTACAAGAAGCTACCACACTTTGCCAATAGTTCTGCTTGGCATTAGAAGTGCCTTCAAAGAGGACTTACAAACCTCTTCCGCAGAAATCGTTTAATGAGAACCTCTACGTCTCCCAGGAGAAATATTGAGTAAACCTGCTGTCGATGCAGAACAGCCCGGTGATGTTTCTGATTTCCTAAACCATCTAAGAAATCAGATGGCACGACTTCGACCAGTCCCTGCATCTCACCACGTTTCCCCTAAAATATTTATATTCAAGGACTTAGCCACATGTACTCACGCATTTTTAAGAGACGACCGAGTTCTCCCTTCTCTGCAACCTCCATACACTGGCCCGTATCAGATCATATCTCTAGACGAAAAAACTATGATGTTACGTATACGAGACAAGGATGTTTGCGTCAGTCTCGATCGAGTGAAGCCAGCATACATCGAAGATAATAAAAGCGAAAACACAACCAATACCCAGAAGGACTATGTGACCCGATACGGACGGAAAGTTCATTTCAACTTAGGACATCTCTTCTCCGTAGGGGGGTGATGTTGCGATCAAGATAGTAGGCGAAAAACGAAGGCTTAGAAAAACAACTTTAATTAATATTGTCTTGTCAATTACAACCTGTATTTTAAATAATAATATATTTGATGTGAGAAACGTGGTTATTTATAGAATAAGCGCGCCTTCTCCATAGTGGTGACCCCCAAGAGAACACAGACTTTTCGTACATCGTGCGTTTCTTAAAAAAAATCGACAATTTTCGTGGCATTCACTGACATTAATCGCATATGATAGTGCAATGGAACAATTAGAAGAGCAGCTCAGAGGGCTTCAACAGGAACAACTAAGACTCCAGCAAACAATGATTCCACCTGCAGAACCTCGAGAAAACACTAGTGTTTTCCGAGTAAGTCCAAAGTTTCCACCGTTTTGGCCCGAGCAGCCAGCTGTTTGGTTCGCTCAAGTTGAATCGCAGTTCGCTCATTCTGGAATCACACAGGACAGTACTAAGTTCCATTATGTAGTTTCAAGCTTCGACAATCGTTGCGCTGCAGAAGTGAGTGACATTATAACAAGTCCACCTGCAGACAATCGTTATTTGTACCTACGACAGAACTAATCAAGAGGATGTATCAGTCAGCGGAACAGCGCGTACGAGCATTATTAAGTGATGCCGAACTAGGAGACCGGCGACCTTCGCAATTTCTTCGGCACTTGCAAACCCTCGCAGGAGATATCCAGGTACAAGACAACATTTTACGTACTTTATGGCTGCAGCGATTGCCACCAAACCTCCAAGCAATTCTTCAGGTACAAAGCGAACTCGCCTTGGTCAAGTTAGCCGATTTAGCTGACAAGTTAGCTGAAGTATTACCATATCCATTTCCCACCACACATCAAACTGCTACTGTAGCATCAGTAGCTATTGACAATCTAACTAAATGATTAGATGATCTTGCCCGTCAGTTAGCGGATATTAAAACTGCAATTTCGTCAAATAGCTATCAATATCGATCTCGCAGTCGATCGCAATCGCGATTTCGAAGAAATGAATCACCAGCACTTCAAAGTTCCCAGAAGAGTGACGTATGCTGGTACCATCGAAAATTTAACAATTTAGCGAAGAAATGCACCGCTCCATGCAGTTTTTCGTCAAACTCCAGCAGCAACCAGTAACGGAGGCGGATGGTTGTCAGAAGAGTCCAAGCCGCCTTCTTGTAACAGATCGGACAAGCAAGCACCAGTTTTTAGTCGACACTGGATCCGATTTATGCTGTTTCCCATCAAAACTTCTTCCTGAAAAGCGTCCAAGCACAAATTACGCTGCGAACAGCACTACGATCAAAACCTATGGAATCATAAATCTACGCCTAAATTTTGGACTTCGGCGAGATTTCATCTGGCGCTTTGTAGTAGCAGACGTCTCTCTCCCTATCATTGATGCAGACTTTCTATCGTACTACAACTTGTTGCCAGACGGTCACAACCAACGCCTTCTGGATGGTATTACAGGTTTAACCGTCCCCGGCCAGACTTTTCAAGAACATCATTCAAGTATTAAGGCATTAGCGCAAGAAACTGACTCTTACAGTATCTTCGATGAATTTCCAAGTCTTATCAAGCCTTCTGGAACTCCTAGAGAGGTACGACACAATACCTTACACTATATTCGCACAGTTCCAGGCCCTCCAGTTTTTTGTCGACCACGTCGTCTTGCTCCCGACCGCCTGCAAATCGCCAAGACAGAATTTGAGGTTATGCTTCAAAATGGTACAACACGACGTTCAGAAGGACCTTGGGTATCCCCGCTTTATCTTGTACCAAAGAAGAACGACGGCTGGCGCCCATGCGGTGATTACAGAGCACTCAATGCGCGCACAATCCTAGATAGATACCCAGTGCGACACATACACCACTTCGCACATCGTCCTCGTGGATCCAAAATATTTTCTACGATCGACTTGGTAAAAGCGTACACTCAGATACCAGTGAACCCGGACGATATACCAAAAACGGCAATTACGACCTCTTTTGGATTGTTCGAGTTTCCATTCATGACGTTTGGTCTTCGAAATGCTGGTCAGACATTCCAACGGTTTATCGATGAAGTTATACAAGGATTTGACTTCTGTTTTGCTTACATCAACGATATCCTTATCTCCAGCCGTGACGCCACTCAACATCAACAGCATTTACGCACTCTCTTCACTCGACTCAACGAGTATGGTATATTGGTAAATCCTAACAAATGCGTTCTAGGTGCACCAAAAGTTACATTTCTTGGATACGAAGTTTCCGCTGAGGGAACCTCTCCTATTCCTGACCGAGTTGCAGCACTTCAAGACTACCCGTTGCCTCAAACAGCTAAAGGTTTACGACGCTTCTTGGGCATGATTAATTTCTACCGACGTTTCCTGCCCTCTGCGTCAGAGAATCAAGCCCCTCTCCACTCCGCAGTTGCCATCTTGAGCAAAAGTCAACCAGTATCCTGGACACCGGTTTTAGAACAAGCATTCATCGCTTGTAAAGAGAGCCTCAGCAACGCTACACTGCTTGCCCATTTCGCTCACGGCTCACATCTAGGACTTTTCACAGACGCCTCTTCCACATCCGTTGCTGCATGCCTGCAACAATATGTGGACAACTCTTGGCAACCGCTAGCGTTCTTTTCTAAGAAGCTCAATAAGAAACAATCAGAATGGCCTGCTTATTACCGAGAACTTTTAGGTGTGTACGAAGCTGTACAACATTTTCGGCACATTCTGGAAGCACAACACTGTACGATTTATACGGACCACAAACTGCTGACATAATATGCTTTCCAACAAAAACGAGAAAAACTTCCTCCAGTTCAACTCAATCAGCTTTCATTCATAGCTCAATTTACTACAGATATTCAGCACATAGATGGAAAATCTAATGTAGTAGCAGATACAATGTCTCGGATCGAAGCAGTAACGAGTATCCATCAGCTAGATCTCATAACACTCGCACAATCTCAGACAGATGATCCTGAACTCCACAGTCTTCTAGATGGTGGCTCATCACTCCGCCTGGAACAAGTTCCAATCCCTGGCAGTAAGATCAAGATATACTGTGATACATCAACTAATAAGCATAGACCTTTTGTCACAACTATGTATCGTCGAATCGTTTTTTATTCTCTTCATAGCCTAGGTCATCCTGACGTTAAAGCAACAACAAAACTCGTGTTAGAACGCTTCGTATGGCCTAACATGAAGAAAGATTGTAATTCCTGGACTCGATCCTGTCAACACTGTCAGCGTTCAAAAGTTTCGAGACATGTGATGACTCCTGTAGGAACTTTTCAACTGACTCAAAATCGATTCCAACAGGTACATCTAGACATAATTGGTCCATTGCCCATGGTAAGAAATTATCGCTACTGCCTTACAGTAATAGACAGATACTCCCGGTGGCCTGAAGCCTGGCCACTTGAACGTATTACTGCACAAGAAGTCACAGAAGATTTCCTATCATGCTGGATTTCCAGATTTGGCTCACCCTCTCAAATCACTACTGAGCAATTGGATTTAAACGCACAAGAACAACGAGTTACCACCCATGCTCAAATGGAACGGTCGAGCGATTTCATCGACACCTCAAAGCTGCTCTCATGTGCCACCCAGAACTTACTTGGCTCGAAGCTTTGCCAATAGTTCTGCTTGGCATTAGAAGTGCCTTCAAAAAGGACTTACAAACCTCTTCCGCAGAAATCGTTTACGGAGAACCTCTACGTCTCCCAGGAGAAATATTGAGTAAACCTGCTGTCGATGCAGAACAGCCCGGTGATGTTTCTGATTTCCTAAACCATCTAAGAAATCAGATGGCACGACTTCGACCAGTCCCTGCATCTAACCACGTTTCCCCTAAAATATTTATATTCAAGGACTTAGCCACATGTACTCACGCATTTTTAAGAGACGACCGAGTTCTCCCTTCTCTGCAACCTCCATACACTGGCCCGTATCAGATCATATCTCTAGACGAAAAAACTATGATGTTACGTATACGAGACAAGGATGTTTGCGGCAGTCTCGATCGAGTGAAGCCAGCATACATCGAAGATAATAAAAGCGAAAACACAACCAATACCCAAAAGGACTATGTGACCCGATACGGACGGAAAGTTCATTTCAACTTAGGACATCTCTTCTCCGTAGGCGGGTGATGTGGCGATCAAGATAGCAGGAGAACAAGGGAGGCTTAGAAAAACAACTTTAATTAATATTGTCTTGTCAATTACAACCTGTATTTTAAATAATAATATATTTGATGTGAGAAACGTGGTTATTTATAGAATAAGCGCGTCTTCTCCATAACGCGTTGAGTTATCAGGCACTTTTGCTTCTCATTCTCCTGATGAAGCCCTCTTACGAAGTGGGCGACAAGTTGCGTCCAATCTCCAATCTTGGAAGTGTGAAGAATATCAAAATTAATACATTATTAATAAAATTACAGATTTCACAATAAAGCCGGTGCTATTAGCCACCCATGGTAAAGTCGTTTTTGAGCCGGAAATATTTCTAGCAAGAGTCAACGCATTATTATAGTTGACATTGCCATTGCCAATGCAATAATATGCAATAAAAATATACTCCATGGTTCAGACCTGAAAGAAATAGTGAAACATTCGAAATACTTGACGATTTTACTATGGAGAAAAGCTGCGTTATAGCAACACATCTATGCAGTATAGCACGTATATTTACAGAGATGGTTCTGGAAATTAATTTAGATAATTGCAAACATTTAAAAATATTGAATAATACATATAAGGTTCTAAGTACACGTAAATTGCAAAGGTGTGACGAAAATATAACAGCCACTGTATTACAGTGAGAGGTTGCATAAGAATTATAGTTCCTGTGGGTGCTCTTATTAGTGTACAATCAAACTGAGTAATTATTTAAATTATTGTTATCGGTGCACTATTTTTATATATGTTAATTGCAAAAATGAAAAGATACTGTTTACAAAGTAATTAAAAGATCAATAACTGATTAGCCCACATACGTATTATAATGCTTATATGCATAGCATAAATTTTAAATATTTCTAATGCTATCTTGTGTTCTATCCTGAGAATACATGGAATAAAGAACTAGGTACTCACCTTTTTATTGCAAGGTTTTCGCTGTATCTCTCCATATACATGGCACATACACAGCGTTTACATTAGTTGTTTGTTTTTTTGTATTTTATGGGCAAGGTATATGCATGAAGAGTAACTAAGAGGCACTATTAACGTAGTTGTCCACCGAGATCTTTGTTGGCACCTGAAATGTCACTGATAGCATGCTACTTACTAATCACGCACTAACGTATGTAACAAAATGTTTTGGAAAAAGTTTGACTACCTGTGTTTAAGTCAAATACAATTTTACTCAAAACACATTTAAAACATATTGATCTTACATCTAAGGTAACATTAATCACAACATTCTATAATGGCAAGCGTTCCATTATTTTAAATGACCCGTAATTTTCATAATCTTTTGAAATATTATGCGACGAAGTTTTTCTTATTTTGTACATCCCAGCTATTATCTGATATCCTGCAGTTTAGTAAAGCCCAAAAATTCTTGATGGGTCTTTCCTGAAGAATATTGGGTGGGTTTTTATGTTTTTATATAAATGAAACGTTGTGCTAATTCAGTCAATCGCTAGAGTCTCACGCGTAATGACACGAAACTAAGTCTGGCCAAAATATTATTCCATCATTAGCATTTGTATTTTGGGTTTTGTTTTTTTGTGATACTATAAAACATTACGGTGCCATGTGTAAAACATGAAATCATCGACCTAGCCCCGAACTGATGTCCGTACTTCGTCTTGTTCTAGCTCTTGCTAACATTCTGTCGACAACCCGTGTAAAAAAAATTGAGGCATTCACTTTTAGGTACATTTAGATAAGGTATTAGGTCTTTTACACTTATTGAGCTTTTTTTAATGTTCCCAATCCGTTGCTCTTTTGGTATCCCTGCTGTTGTTGTACCTTTTGGTTTGCCAGATTTCGACTTTTTCGTTACTCATTCATTTGTTATGTACTATGCACGAACAAGTCACTTTTGTTTTTGCTCTTTGGTCTATCCTGTCATTGCTGGTTTGTCCTGGAGTTGTGTAATTTTAAAATTGCTTCGTTATCTTCATACTTCAAAATTGTCATCATATATAGGGCGGTAAATCTTCCTTAATACTATAGTTTCCTGTTTAGCAATTTCTGCTCTCTTTTGCTAAAGGTCTAGGTTCGCAGCCATAGCATGTCACTAGTTTTTTTTCTCTTACTTATAGGCACATGATTTACTTATTACTGTTTAGTTCTGTAAATGTATCACATGACTGTTTTGTTTCTTGGAATCAGCTCACGTCGCATAGTCCGCGTGTTTAAGTAGTTAAAGCTGTTGATTATGTATTTAGTGTCATATTTTTTATGGTTCTTATAAAATGCTCAATTGGAAAATAGAAGGGAAGATACATACTCATGCTTTGCCCTTTTTTTATTTCAAACTCTTTAGATAACTATTATTGTCATATTTCCATTGGCTTATAGTTCCATTTACTGTAATTCTGGCGAGTTTCCTTAATTTGAGTTGAATTCGGAATTGTTCTAGGCTTTTCCAAATTTTCTCGTGCTTATACTATCGTTTTCTAGGATAACGACGTTAGGCTTTTCAAACTTCAGTATTCGGTAAAAATTATGTTTAAACATCATATTCTGTTCCCTTATGTTATAATCAAATTTAAATCAGTGATGCTAATTTATTCAGGTGCATTGTTTACAAATATACGTTTAAAACTAATTTTGGGACAAGCCACGGAACTCTGATAATAGTAAAATTCCATTTGGGGCGGGCTCGCCTCAACAATTTCGCACCAGATGTCAGTGGATACAAAACCGTCAGCCAACATATTCACGTCTGTGCAGAACAAAGGCCAGAACAAAATTAGACGTAGTCCCTGCAGGAATGTAATTGGGGTATTCCGGACAATAAGAAGCAAATTTATTATTGAATGAGTTATGAGCAGGGCGGATGGCTGCGGACAGCACAATGTTGGAGAGGTCGGACATATTGAAAGCCATTCAAGGTGTCGCCGAAACTGTGATTTTCCCCGCAAGCAAATTTATCGCCAGCTAATTATTCCGCAAGCAGAAAAGCATTGAAATGTTGAAAATTTTTATTAGCGGCAATCTGGAGACCCACCGGGCGTTCGTGACAAATTTCTACTATCTTTGAGGTTGCACATTTTTATTTGCTTCACTTCCGACAACCGTAAAGAGAGTTAGCCGTATTTATTCCTTTGCTTTACTTTACGGCCCTTTCCCGAGGTTCTAGAAAACCATTAATTTTTTGCAATCCGTGCGGGTTGTTTTTCTATTTGCTGTCCTAGTTTGAGAAGCTGAAGTTAAACTTTAGCAAACCATTAATAATTCAAGGTTCTCCAACTCCGGAGTAAATGACAAAACGGTCTTGAAGGCGTAGTCAGAACTGTTCCCACGCAGATATTAATTTCCTTAGTTTTGTGTTCTATTTGGAAGTTTAGTGATAGTAAGTTGAAGATTCAGTATGAATATAAATATTTTATCATTTGTTAATAATTATTATATATCAATTAATGGATAGCACGTGAGATCTGTATTTGCAGTTTGTTGGATTTCAGTCATGAGAAATTAGGAACAAATTTTCCACTTACAATTTAAAGGGAAATCGATTTGGCTTAACCTATACAAATGACCAGCAATTTGTCCGCCTTTGTTTGATATTGTACACTTCCGAAAGAACAAGCTAAATAAAAAACACACAGGTATCCTCTTATAATATATTTAAAAACGCCAGTAATCACTATGGAACATACTGATAATACGACGTAGGTCATTGTCATTTCTTGGCAAGAAAACTAAAATATAGTGCATGTATTGCATTTTAAAACACACCTTAACAATCTACGCACTTTTTAGTTGGATATACTAATTACAAAGAACGCAGTCCAAAAGTCGGACTTAAGTTCAAAAATCAAACATTTTTTCGCGATATTTAAAACTAAATAGAACTATAACGATGCTAAGTCCTGATGGTACACGTCAATGAATACAAGATTATTCTTATGCAACTTTTATAGCAGAATTTATGCTTAATTTATACAAATTCTGAAAGTTGCTAATATAATACTATATATGAGTGACTTTTCCATAAACGCTTAGTGTCAGTTGTTAACGTAATATCTATGTGTTAAAAGCCATTTCTGGTCGAACTTGTCGCATTACCAGCTATAATTGGTTAAAAAATCCTTAAATTAACAAAAACTTATCAAAGGAGAATGTTAGCAGTTAAACTTTCTTTTAGGAAAAACTCATATTTTCAATACGATTAATCATTGAGTATTGTTACACATTAAAATGGGTGCTAATTTAGTACACTAATTCTTCTTCTTTTCTTCTTGCGTTGGGGCTTAGCCCTGTTGGTTCCAGGGCTTGCTTTCCTCTATGGGTTGTTGTCTTGCGATTATGACGTGCAACTCTCGTGCCAACGTTACACTAAATAATGTATAAAATGTAATATTAACAAGTAAACCAACCAGGTTCAATCACTTATTGTAATTTGCTTCACCAAACCATACGGCGTAAACAAGTCGTGACTAAAACTTGCCGAAAGAGACAATGAATACCCAAAATAAAGAAACAACTTAGGCTAGTATTAAATATCAATAACTCCTTTATCAGGAACAATAACCATGAAACATAGCAAGGTATTAATAACGCAAGCAAACATAAATGAAGCTCAGTTCGTGGATGCGAAATAGACCAAAAGAAAAAAATGCTGACATGTAAATTATCATAGTCAATTCAACACACGAATAGCACACAAGACCATGTACGCAAAAAGGTCTGGCTTGAATTACTGTACAAGGTATCGCTCAAGGGAAGTAATAAAGGCTTGTAGATTTGTATGGGTTCTAAACAACTTAAGAATTTTAGTTATATATCACTATAAAAAGTAAAGCCTAGATTTCTTTTCTACATTGTTGTTGTCTTTAAATTCGTTTCGTTCTATTTGTATAAAAGTAACTCAGGCTGACATTTCGACAATTTTATGATGCTCTCAGGATGCCTTGAAATTAGGTAGGATTTGAGCTTTTTACTCTTGACGAACGAGCGCAGCTAGCATTCTGAACAGTATAATTAAAACTGCATAGCTACAGCATTAATACACTTCATATTAATGAATGCATTGGCTCCGATATGTCGATGTCAGGTTGTAACATTCTATGGTTTTCACAATTGCAATATTTACTAATAAGTTAATTATAGAACACCACTCCAATAGCAGGATGCAATTACAGCAATTGATTTCAAACTATTTAATCAGTAATGTAATAAAACCAGCAAGCGTCAATTACTGCAACTAGTTTTTGGTATTTGGTAATTATTAGTTGTGTATAAAATGTTAGCACCAGAGACGCTTTGAAACGGTAACGTATAACAACTATATAAATCTGGGGATTTAAAAGCTATGTTGGATATATTAACACCTAATTTAATAAAAGGTTTAGAAACAAGTTTTATACTTTGAAGGGACCCCGTTATTCTTCCTTTGAGAAATGAAGTCATAAGCTATAAAAATGTAGTGTAAATTTATTACGCCAACATTTTAACTAACGCTTATGTTACTAATCGTAATCTGCTTTAGCAAATCATTGAAAACGTACTAGAATGTAAATTGCAAATCATATCTTTAGAGAAAAGCATAAAATAGATCTTACTATGTACAGTAAATATAATAAAAGTTTATTTATCCAGGAAATACGCGAAATATAAGTATCTGAATTGTAATTCAACACATGCTTTCTATCTATGTAGTATAGGTCAGCAGTTTCTTTCAAAAGAGCTGGCCCGGTATGTCTGACCTTACATTTTAAAAATGATAACAGAACTATTCGAAATAGGTTTTTAATTGTAAAAGTTGTTACAGGGGAAACCCCGCTTACGACATGCAATAAGTTTAAAAAGGTCTAGTAGCTCAGCGTGAGGGTGGGACTAAAATAAAAAAAAGCAAGCTTGCTCTAGTTAAAATAATTGCAAGATATGGTGAAAATTTCTGTTATTTTTAATGGCTGCACCTAGTGTTGGTCTGTCGGTGATATACTGGGGAAATATCCATTGGAAGGATGTCTCTCTCCGTAACGACAAGTATGTGCGTATTTACATCCAGAATTGGGGCCTGGCTGCTTGTATCTTTTCTAAAAGCATATCTTACTGCAAGAATACACGGAACTGCACTTTGCTTCATAAATGAAAAGTGCCAGTTATAGCTCCCGGCGTTAAACTGTGTGCAAATGTTGTAGTACCCGTTTATTGCAATTATCAGTTATAATTCAGCTTTGTTTAATAGTCAAACCACTTAGTGCCTTGATTAGTGGTTGCTGGGGTTCGTGTGAGTATTTTGTAAACAATTTTGCACAAATACACACTTAAATTACCGTTACGAGTATTTTCAACGTACTATAATGGCAACTTCCTTCGTGATAGCCCAAACCGGTGAATTAAATTAAGTATAGTATATTGCAAGTATTTGCGGAGACATGTTTTCATCATGTGAATAAGGGTGCAATTCCTGTGTATCGCGTCAGCCATGCATACAAAAATAACGTAGCACTTCTAACAATAATAAACTATTCTATTACTGTAGTTTACGTGCCCTGATTACAAATATAAAGTGAAATTTCTAAAAGTACGTAATACACATATCTCCTGCCTCAAAACTCACTCATAAAATCTTTAACATTTATTAAAACTGTTCAAAATTATGGTGTTTGCTTTGTACCTTCGCGTTTTCTATTACAAAACGCGAATAGGGTACGATTAAGGGCTCAGTTCACGACGGGTACCTTCATTTCCCTAAAAAACCAGTAATTTTTAAAGTTTTAAACACGTATATTCTGCGCCTTTGCAATTTAACCGACATTCGGCCTTCTGTGCTGCCGTAATGTTGGAGAACTTATGTTTTTGTATTTAAGACGGTACTGGCCCTTGGCGGAAGCTCGATGATGCGGAAATGTTTACCTGGAACTCTCGCTTTAAAATGGAAGCCGTGGCTGGTAGTTGGCTCGATAAAATAAAAATGGACAGCAAAACAATCGTGACAGCTGAATTAACTTTGTTCTACACGCGATGTGTTGGAAGACCTTTTGGTGCTTTGTTGGGAAATATTGAACAACGAAAGTTCAAAAATTGGCTACGAGCATTGGCGTCGATTCAAAGCTGCGTTTGGATACAGAGCGTTGATATACAGAGCGCTAATATACTGGGCGTCAGCGGTACAATACGAGGTTTCGTCTAAATATATTCCATCAAATATCGATATGAAATTTTGCGGAACTCATATGGGACGGGAATTGCAAATTTAAAGCTGCATTTTGGTGGCTGGGTATATCTGACAAAGATCGTAATTGCTAAAATTGGTATAGTATGTAGGATTTATCAAACAGCTACACTTACGGAACAATAATGCTCACATTTCTTACACGTTTTTTGCTTGATTCTTGTCCAACTACTGCCTGAAATCTTGGCGCTAGAAGAAGTTCGATGAGACGAGTTGGCGACCACTTCTGCTCTTGGCATAAATTACTTCATAAAGTCAACATTATTGTGTTAAATAAAAGTGGACACCTGTTTGCTAGAGGTTTGAGACTATCTTATATTAAATAAAGATCAGGGACCATAATGAACAAATTAGCGTTTTAATACCGAAAAGCTATAATTTTTTCAAAATATTGGAGAAGGAGATGATCTTATTGTAATAATTTGGAATTTTTAAATATTTTGCTTTATATATTATTAATGATTCTTCGCCAAAACAATTTAAAGCATAGTTTTGCAAATTTATATTTGAAATGAAACTAAATTATAAAACCACAGCAAAAACGTTTTGATTTAAAGCGTGTCTGGTTATTTCGAAGTAAAGAAATGGATGATTGCAAATCATTTACCGGCTACGATTCAAATACAACGTCCGATAAGCAGCCAGCGATAAAAGCAATAACTCTAAATTGCGAGGTTTTGTTCAATGTGTATTACAAACAATCTTTGTTGTATTTGGCATGAGCTACAATTTTGTTTAAGGAAGCTTTGCATCAAGATTTAAGAAATTTGTTTGGAAAAAGACTACAATTCATAGGTACAATTACAAATATCAGTTGCGATCGACAAATCTACAATTGCCTACGATCGTTATTCAAATTGTGGTTAATATTTGTAATAGATATTTTTATACGTGCACCGGTTGTTGAAGTAAAACGAAAAATATGAATTATTCAGGTGTAAAATGAAAAAATAAATTTGAATATACATGTATTTCAATGTTTTATAAATCGTTCGCTGGTCTGAGAAACGAAAGTGTTATAATATTGAAATGATTTAAGCAGATTGCAAGGAGTCTGAAATAACTACATAAAAGCCTAGTTTACATATGTTAAAAAGTGGAGTTTACTATCGAACTACTTTTGTAATTACAATGTAAATAAACAATTGTAATCCAGTTAAGAGTCTTCTCGTTTTTTGTTTTTAGAAAGTAACATTTTCCATATAACTTAAGTATAAAGTAAACTTTTGCCCCAAGATTGTGAAATCCATAGATTATGTCTTTCTTTACCATATTGCTTATTCCACCCCCAATTTCAATGACTCGGACTATCGAATAATAATCAATCGATATTCTATGAATACTTTAGTAGACTTTCTATTTTACTTTATGTTTTTCAGATGTGTGTTTTGTTTAATTAGGCAATTTTTTCCACATTGTAGTCATCTGCTTCGTATACGAAAATGTATGTCAATTTCCTTGCCGTTTCTAGTTAAATGCGAGAAATCATAAACTCTACTTTCAGGGTGGATTGATAAACAACAATTAACATACAACTACAGATAAAAGAAGAAAAATCCCATTAAACAAATTCAGTCTGTCTACACGCCTGATATAAAATGTAAGTTTTTCAGACATTTTCAGTTACTCAAAACACGTTTGATAATGCACTGTATATAAATTTTTAAATCCACCCTAGTAAATGGAATAAGTGTTACCCTGGAAAATAAACGCAGCTGTGGAATTAAGAAAGACCAAAACACGATTTAAAAAAATAAAAAATAAAAAACAAAAATCTGATAACAAAAAAGCACGAAAAAGATTTGGAGGGTAACTGTAAAAAACGACAGGATTTTTTTACAGAGAATAGAATAGTTATTTATGTACTAAGGGCATTATGAATGTGTTTATGCCTTTTCGAGGGCGACAAGTTTACAAGCCTGAGGGTTTGGGTCAAGGGTTTATAATTCGCCCGAGGGCTATAAATATCAAGTAATTCCCGTGGTGCAGACGTTTTATTTTCCACCTTGAATACGCAAATAACTTGAAAAGCTTGTAGAACAGTCTATAACGCCCTAGGGCGTTATGAGGGAAAGTAATGATAATGCCCGTTTACGATGCCTTATCGGGAGGGCATGAGAGGGTATAATGGGTGGGCCTTATTATTACTCGCGCTCCTAACGCCCTAGGGAGTTATGGACTGCTTTTTCCTCGTATCACAGATATAAACAATAAGTAATAGATCAGTAGAAGATAAAATAAATAAATCCTCCCATTACATATAGTTGAGAGATGAGAAAAACAATTTCAAAGCAAGAAATTTAATAAATACTTTGAATAATTATAGTAGGTTTTATGGTAAAGAAAAGTGCCACCAACAGAGAGAGATGTCGGGAAGAAATTACAGTTTCTGTAGTTGAAGAGACTATTAGAAATGATAGAAGTACCTTCTCCTTATATCCTCCTTATACAGGGTGTTAATTAAGTACGTAGACAAACTTTAAGAGGCGATTCCTTGATCAATTCTAAGATAAAAAGTTCATACAAACATGGGGCCTAAACGGCTTCCTTTTCAAGATACAGGGTGTTGAAATTTAAACAAAAATTACTTTTTTTTAAAAAATCTGGAAAACGCCTAGAGGTATTGTAATGAAACTTGGTGTATATTAGTATTTCATAAAGTGGCATTGTTTGGTCAAAATAAATGTAATTTATTTCCACCAGTGGCGTGCATCGGGGCCACCGCAGCTACCTTATTTCAAAAAAATCTGGTACGCCACTGTTTTTTAGTGAATACGACAAGTTTTTTAGCTTTATCCATTGAAACTATACAAAAGATGTATCTTTTATTTTTTTGATAGAATAAACATTTTGCGAGAAAAATGGAAAAATCTGTAACAGCAATTTCGTACATCGGACGTTAATGGGACCTAAACGGCTTCGTTTTCAAAATACAGCTTAAGGAAGCTTTTAAAAAATGTTATTTAATAAAACACAATCTTACAATAGCTACAAAACTTTTTTCTACAAAACAGTGGCGTATCAGACTTTTCTAAAATAATGTAACTGAGATCGCCCCGATGCACGCCACTGGTGGAAATAAATTAAATTTATTTTGACTGAACAATGCCACTTTCTGAAATACTAACCTACACCAAGTTTCATTAGAATACCTCTATCCGTTTTCCAAATTTTTGAAAAAAACTGTTTTTGTTTAAACTTCAACACCCTGTATCTCGAAAACGAAGCCGTTTAGGTCCCATGTTTGTAGGAACTTTTTATCTTAGAATTGATCAAGGAATCACCCCTTAAAGTTTGTCTACGTACTTAATTAACACCCTGTATAATAATATAAAAATTTCAACAAAAAGTCTAGATGAACATATATCCTTAATCAAACGGCACTGAGATATATGATGTTTGAATTTCAGTTTTTACCTCTATACTATTTTTTTCTGAGCAGGCTGAAGAAAAGATAATGATGTTTTAAGGGCAAGGTTTACTCAAGACCAGGCATCTTTGACTAATACTTGTATTTCAACAGAAATTTCAATCCAGAAGCTGTTCAAGTTTTTATAACTTTGGTTTTTGGTTGTTGATACCTTTTGGTTATCGAATTCAGTTTGCTTTTTGCAAGTGCAGTAGATGTAAATCCGAAATTACAGGATTACTGCTAATCCAATCAAAAATTTTTACGAGTATTTTAATGACAAATTGAGTATAGATTAAAAAATCCAGTGGGAATGACGAAATATGGCAGGGGGTAAAAAATATTCTTGAAAACGGGACACCTTGTTCGGTTTTTATGCTAGTGGGATGTTACATTAAAACAATAGTAATTGTCAAATGTGTACAGTCTTGAGTAATACTTACCCTGAATATGTCATTAAGTTTCGCCCAGCCTGTTTAAAGAAAACCAATCAAAGTTAAAGAAATACAACTTCAACACCTTGTATTTTCAATAACCGTTTGGTTAAGAAAATATGTTCATATACAATTTTTGTCTTATTTTTTCACGTACTACACTCGCACAAATCTGTGACCTATTTTTTAGATACACCCCTGTACCCCTGTACCCCAACAGTATTAAAACGAAACCAGAATAACTAACCTTTCTAAGTGAACATTTAACTGCTTGAAAAGCGGTCCTGTACGGGGAACTTTGCGCGCTTAATTTTTCCGAGTCTTGCGAAGTAACTCGATACTTATACGGAGACAGACACGTCACAAGTCTCTACGATGTCTGTAAACTGAGCTCAAATGTTTGCTAATTGCACACTTTTTGAACGGAAACAGCACCAACCTTTACTAATTGCGTGCAACTGTTTCCTGGCTGTGGCAGAACTTCTCACATTTGTTGACGGAGTTAATCTCTCTCTGTAAGTCTTGCAGCTTCCGGTTGGGCTATGTTATCTGTTTGTATTCACAATTGTTTATTATCTCAAATCGCTCAAAATTTCTCAAGGATCTGGCTCAAATCAATTTCTGGAGGTGGAGCCGTAATTTTAACGCCTCGAACTATAATGCACTTTTGGACATTGGACTAATTTTGTAGCACGTTTATGGTAAACATTGCACAGCTTGTCGCACTTAGTATGTCTTTCACGCTTTTTTTAAACTGCTTCCGGCGACGCTTACAAAAACTGTAGACTAAGACCGCGGTTTACAGATGACGAAAACTCACGTGCAGTGGTGGTAGTTCGAAACTTAAGTGTAAATATGGTTATACACAAAGATGCAAATTGGCTGTATATTGAAAGATTATTAATTACTATGAGCTTAGGTGCAGCTGGGTTAAGTTTCGTTTCAACTAGTCTGTCACCTGCCATTCGTGTAATATGGTGGTTGTATTCTCTTCATCGTTGCAGGGACGATCTTACCACATCCAGGGTCTTGCATATTTGTTTAACATTGCCGTTTCTAATTCAGTCTTCCAGCGTAGAGTATTTTCTGTAATGTTCCGGTGTACCTTCGTTTCAGGATTCGGAGCGATGTTTTAGTAATAACCATTACTGTTATCGTTTCTACAACATACGCGATTATTGGTAGAACACTTGTCTAATATATCCTGACGTTCGCTTCAATTTGTTACCTGTAAACCTTTTGGTAACGGATTAAACTGCTGCAGTAAGAAATGCTATTATGCTATGAGATACTTATCGTTATATGCTTCTTCTTAATAATAATTTATTCCACAAACCAATTATGTTCTGTGAAATTCATTTCAATACTAGCTCTTTTAATAGTTTTTATAACATGAAACTCGACACAAGTTGGGATATGCATTTATAATTGTTACAGATCTTAAATTACTTTTTGCATTCAAACTCTACACCGGTTATGTAGATTTTTCTAACATAAAGTGTATGTTGACAGTTCACTCAACCTTTTAACTCAAAAGATCTTGTGAATATCATTTCTCAGCTTATTTTAGACAATTATTAATTGGGCATTACTTAGTATAATTTAATTACCATAAATCTTTTCTTTCAGAAGGGTTTCTTTCCAATCTTCTACATACAACACTAGTCTCACCTTTTTAAAACGCTCTCTGGTACAAGCTTGCAGCTTTGTGTAGTTCTCTGTTACAGCCAATTGATGACACACAACCAGTTCACAGCAACTTCCTCCATGAACTTCACATTCTATAATGCTGACACTCCATCATTTAGTATTTGCAATTTAACAACACATTCGTTTATTTAGATACTCTATGTCTGACGTTTTTTCGACATAAACCCATCCATCTTAACCTTCCTAGTTTTATGTTTGTAACGATGTCTGGTTCTGTGTGGTCCCGATGGTGTTCGTAGTTGTAGCGCCCACACCATTGCTCTTGTCAAAATATTTGTTGTTTTCTAAATTTGAAAATATTCAGTAGAATACTTACTTATTATATGTGTATATAGCAGCCATTGTCTAAGATTCTAATTTTTAACACATAAATTTTTTAGTTAAATATTTTTTCTATAAATACTTAACTGCTATACTTTTATCAAGCGCATGGGCAAACCATAAAAGTGCCCTTAGTACTTCTTTACATTAGACAAAAGCGTCGATTCCAAGCTGCAACATTAGACAAAGATTTTCATCGATCACAGTTAATGAAAACACGACCGAGTCTGCGGCTGATTCCGTGTCAACACAGTTATTACCAGACTAATATGCAGCTAGAAACTGATGAGAATTCAGGTAGGGCATGGCGTTCTGGAAATCATAAAGCAACACCTACGTGTTCTGAGAAGTCTTCACTCCCGCCGCAACAGAAGGAAGGACACGTTAACAATTTCAGTTTTTATGGAAAACGTCGCGGCAGATTACATTGCACGTCGCACTGTTGTGATATTCGCTTTGCTATTTTCAGTAGCACTGTACTGCGTTGTCAGGTTTTTGGTGCTGTTGCTTGATTAGATGAAATGCAAATACGAATATTAAATTAATGTTTAGCCATTTAAGTAATTTTTTTATTGCTGCAGTTGGGGTAAGTTGGAATGCTACGTTTAATCTAAGAACATCTAAAAATTTAAAGGTTCCCCAATCTTCCTGTTTGTGTATGATTACCGTTCTATTTGTGGAATTATCTCTATCAGTGTAGTAGTATACCAAACATTTCGTAAATTTTTTACAACTCTCTCCATGGGTCTCTTACTTTTTTACCGAGTATTCACACTCTTCTATGTCATAGGTAATTTCTGGGATTACACACTGATTGAAACGCTTTACTCTTGATAAGCTGATTAGTTTTTAGTTCTCATTATGTATATCAAGAGAACCCGTTAGATGCAAATTGGAAATTGAAGGAAAAGTTGTGGAGCAACTAATAAAGTTTAAGTATATGGGTGTAGAACTGCGAGTGAAGTTTAATTAAGGAAGTGTGATAGCAAAGTTTTCAAAGATGCGCGGGTAGTATTATACCTTAAAGGTGTAATTTAGAATAGCAAGTATGCCAGTCACTAAGAAAGTAAAGATATATAAAACAGTAGTAGGTTCGACCTGCAATATGCACCCGAAACTAGTGCCGATACTAACAAGACAAAACGACTAGTTAAAACGACTTAAATGGCAACGCTTAGAGTAATACTAAAAAAAGTAGGTTGATTCGGTTCAAATATAGAAATACCAACTAATTAGAGATACAAGGCATTTACAAATTCATTAAAAGATGACGCCGACGCGATGCGACGGAGAGATTGGGCTGCTTAAAATTCTGAAAACACAAACGAAGAGATGAGCATAAAATTGGATATCGTCTTCAGCAGTAATCAAATAGATGAGAAAGCTATTAGAGGAATAGGCAATCGGCCCATTTAAAAAGGAAAAAAAAAAGAAAGAGAAGGAGAAGGACATGTATGTATTGTAATTTGTGGAAAGCTGCTCAGCCCAATATCTTTCTTATTCTTCAATTCTACAGTCTACTTTTTCAGCCATTTCCAAAAGATCCCTCGAGGTATCTACATTATCTCACATACTAGATTGTGGTGGTTTCTATATTTACTTCTTTTTTTGTCTGTGTTCAGATGGGGTAGCATTTTGGATTTTTTAATGTTTACCTACTTTTGCCTTGGAAGTCTTCTAAGGTTACTTAAGCTCGTCAACATTCATTTTCCTTCAAAGCCTATAGATAACTCATCTTGTAACGAGGTGCTTAATTTATTTTTCCTGGGTACTGCTGACTGCCTAACGGTAACTCAGAGCCAGAGTTGTAATTTGTTTACATAAACAGGAAGAAGGCAAATAAATTGGCCATTCACACAGAGAACAGTAAAATATAATTATAAAACAAAATAAAAATTTGAACCTGTACAATTTTAAACTTATCAATAAAGATGGAGCTGGGGACTGAACTGGGGTACTGCTGATCCGTTCTAGATTATCATCCAAATTCTGAAATTCTCTCTCGCCGAAGCTGCAAGCTGGATTTATTATAAAAGTGTCTTTGCTGGCTCGGGATGCACCCCTGCATCGAACCTCCTACTATTTAGCTAATCTACTGGAGAAAGTGGGCTGCTCCCATAGACAGGAATATGGGTTCGCGCACTACTGGGCTTCCACCTGAGTCACGTAATGCGTGAGTGGCTGAATTTGATGATGCAAAAATATACTGTTTATATTCAAATAAAATTCAAACGGAGCAAATGTCACAATCTCACTTTCTTGACTAGATGTAATAACGCAATAGTTGTTTAGGAAGGATTACACCTTTCTGTCTTATTTTCGATTTATTCTTATAGATTTAGTTTTTCATGATTGTTTTATTTTGCTACAGGGGTTTCATTGGTCATAATCTTATAATTTCCTCTGTTGTATGAATTTTTAAAATCTTTCCGAAGATTCTATCTAACTTTTTATTAAGCCTCTTCGTGTTTCTATGCTACATTTGGTTTCTGTTTTTATTTTGCTTATTTATGTCACCATTACTTGTTTTATCGTACCATATTTTTAAAGTAAGCCCTTGTCGATATACTTGCTCGTTCTGTCTTACTCTGGACGTGTGGCTTTAGTGGTTGCTTAAATCCTTTACAATTTGTGATTTATTATTACTTTCGCTTTTGTTAATTTATTATTGCTAACTATTAGGAATTTGTTTGTGGCTGTTATATTGTATATAGTTTTTGGGGCAATATTTTAAAATATCTCTTATTTTAGATGTGTCGTTAGGACTGATACAGACTCTTTCCCTTTCTCTTCTCTTTGAAGGTTTTCTAAATAATTTTCCTGGCTATCTTCTTTATTACTTATTCTGCATTAAAAATTGATTCATCTTGATAATTTCTAATATTTTTACTGAAGCCACCCATCCTTAAATTGTACTGGGTCTTGTTTTGTCACATCATTTGGGTGATTTAATCCTACATTTTTTATTTTCTCTTTGAGGTGCGTGCATATACTTGGATTGCTATTATCATATGTCGTTTGTAATCTTGATGTTTATACTTACAATGCTTTTCGATATGCTGTGTATTATTAATATGTTCTTGCTTATAAACCATCGACACGGGCACATTTGAGGACTGGCTAGCTAACAGTGAAGACGGCGTAGGATTTTTTACAAAAGGTTAAGTTTAATCATCAATACAAAGGCAACGCTAATGAATCGTTATACAACAAATGTGCTTAGATAGAAACGAGAATTCATAAGCTCAAGATTACAATAACCTGAAAAGCAATACATTTCTTAAGAAGATCATAACTCAGTTTGCAGTAACGAAAACATATATAATCGTAGTCAAATATATAATATTTAATATATGGCACTTTAATATAAATGTTAAGTACGCCAGGCGTATTCAGTTATCATAAGATCTAGAATACAGCAGTCAAAGATATGTATAAATACAATAGCAATTACGTTAAGAAAACAAAGTACATTATTAATGCATATTAAACTTCAGTCACGCCTTAAGGACTTTTACTGAAGGCATCAGCGCAACGCAAAATGCAACGTAAGAGACTATAATTTCAAATTATCACACAATACACAAAGGTGAAATTCGAGGTGCTCTGAAGGGAATCAGTCGAAAGCGATGACATTTGGCACAACAATTAAGTCCATAAAATTAAGAACATAGCTGTGTGCACTCTGTGAACAGATTTCTACCTCCTGGCGATAGTAGCAGAGAATTAACTCTTAAGCCTACGGCGAAGCAAGTCAAGGCCGCGCCTCACGAATGGGACAAACAGCAACTTACATGGAGCAGCAGACTGGACCCTGACAGCACATGCATAATGCGGGACGAGAACATGGCGAAATCAGAGCTGTAGAGTAGCATCAAAACAGATACGGAATTACGGCCGGATCAAAACACAACAGCTAGAAATACCCTCCATTTAGAAAGAATAACAAAGCATACAACTTAATACGTGCAACTCACCCCTAAGTTAGAAGTCGGATCGACAAGGAGAGACATCTAAGCACTCACAAATATTGGGATAAAAATGCTAGGAAATTGTCGGCGTCTAACGAAAACAAGGAAGCACACTCGCCGCTACAAAGGTGGACTAAATCAAAACGACGGCGCGGACGATTCGAATAATACAGCGAATGACTTTAGTTCGAAATATGTCGCTTTTACCAGATCGGCTTTTCGGGAAGAGCGCCGTTAATTGTTACCTAACGGCGAATGGCATATGTGTGTATATAACTTTTCAATAAGTATTAGTGCATTTTTGGTTTGGCTTATATCACATTAACCTTCTATTATCTATTACAGGCAGACGACCAGCAGTCTCAGGTCTGTTGTAATAGACTAAGTATATAATGCTACTTATAAGTGGATAAATGGTTTCAACATTTTACAACCGAACTCCTTCAGAAAGGTAAAAGAACTTGAAAGTGGTTTAGTGGAACAGTGACCGTAATTAATCTAAATCTGAATATGGAAATTATGGGAATGCCATGGGACCATGAAATCTATTTCCTGTTAAGGGAAGTTGAGAACAGTCTGCTCAATCTGTTTACCGGTTAGATGATGGTCTCTCAGGACATTTACCGTTACCGTTGCCGAGGAAGCCTGATATCCATACTAATGGAGCCTGCAAAACATCAAGGCCTTTTGTACTTATAATTGCTTATTGATTAAATTCGCTTGTTTACCCCGTGCTGCGTTATAGCCAATTCGGTTGTTGTTACAGAAATACCGACTTGAAGATTTGGATTCGCAGACTCCAGACGCATTGCAAAGCCTGGTTATTCGTGTTAATTAATAAATGGGCCAATCAATAGGGCAGTTTCAATTAACACTGATGGTGTTTACTTTTTCCGCAAAGATTTGCCCAATGTTTCATTACTTGGCGATTCATGACCAATACATCGCGCAATTTCCATCAGCTGCAATTGATGCTTCTCAATTACAAAATCGCGAACTACTTTTATTTTTGTTTCGCAGAGCTTTATGGGTTTACAGTTGAGCGATTATTCGTATTAGTGTAGCCAATTAAATCCTTTTTCATGCAGAAAGTTTTTATTCCGCCAGTTAATTTAATTGCACAAATAAAAACCGGCAACGAAAATACGGGCACACGCTTCACAATAAAATACGCAAGTCGTCTGACCAGAATGATACCCCGTATTTCGGCATTTTTGCTGGATATTAATCAAGGTTTAATTAAATTAATGCTGGTCGGCTCGTCTTTTGTTTCGTCCCGCTCGAAGAAAGAGAAGCCTCTCAATTATTGCTCAGCGAACAGCGACGTAAATTGGAGTTGACGTCTGTTACCTGAACGTAAATGAGGGTTTGGAAATAACTGACGGTGTAATTTATATCATTTTGAAAGTGAAATGTGCTTGAGTGGAAAGTTGTTTTACACATAACGATTTTCGATTTGCATCCTCTACGGCTCACTCACTGGAAACACTTTTTTGAATAATTTATCTAAACTTGGATTTTTGTCATGCTTAAAACAGGTTCCATAATGGATTTGATAGTTGTTTGAATCATATTTCTTAAAGTTTAAACTTAATAAGGAAAAATACTACACCGTTGGTATTGGAAACATGTTTCATGGATAATTTCGCCTCTATTAGACAAATACAGCAGACAATATGGCAAAGAAAATCTTGAATTTGTTTTAAAAATTAGATGATACGGTTATCGTTACTTTTGGCAAAAGAAAACAATATTTTTATTCATGTAGAAGGAGGTAAGGTAAAAATTTATAATATATGTTTAAGATTAAATTCAATGCAGCCGCTCTTTTAAAGTAAATATATTTGTGTAGCACAGCTGATCAGCAATCACATAGTATTGCTCCTCGTGCACATGATAAATAGAACTTTTGAGATATGTATTTGTCCAAATCATTTTAAGTTAGTCCCTATAGAATTTTTATATAATGAGCTGACTGCCTTAACTGTAAAAGTCTTTTTTAAATAGAAAATAATAATTAGGGCAAATCACCACAATGATCAGGGAATTTTTATTGTGCAAACTTTGCCTGTCAGTATTTTATGCTAATCAAAATAAAATGTATTTATTATACGTTAATTGCCTGTTGCTATATTTTATTGAATTGCAATAATATTCTGGGCTAGCTCCGGCAAGAACACAAAACTACTCTCTCAGGTTGGGTTCAAATCTGAGTTTGATTTGAAATTTTGTTTAAAATATTTGATTCAGCGTAGCTCATATACGCAATTTTAGTACAACAGCTATTCGGTTACTCATAACCTCACAAACTTGACATTTACTACAGAAAGTCGTTAGTCCATATAGCGTTTATTTTAATATTTGAAAGTGAAATTCTGCAAAGAACCATCAGGTAAATCGAATTAAAACTCCCGCCTAGCAACAACTGACTCGATTTTGTTTAGACATGACGTCAAACGACGCCAGCCGCTCTTTTGTTGTGGACTTCCTGTGATGGCTTCAATTTTCTGGCAAAACCGCAATTTTTAATAACGCCATTCAAATTACTCAAACTGAGACCAATCTGGACGCTTGGAAATACGATGAATCTCTTCCACAAGGTGTAATCTCGCAGTTCACTAGCTTTCCCGGCTTCCAAACAATCGAAACATGCCACTCCTACCTTTTAAATTCTAGTCGATTTTCGCCACGAAGATGGTTGCAGGTAACGCCGAGGTCCTAACTCGCTTGAAGTCACTTTCCTGGCAGCAAATCTCGTTCAGGATGCTTGTTCACACCTCCCTGGGCCGTTGGAATTGCGAAACCTGGCTTCTGCAGCTCAAATGGTTCGTTGTCGACGTTCGGAATTCTCAGGTGTCAGTCGATTTGGTAAATTTATAATATAACGTCGCAGAAACTTCTGCAAACACTACCACAGATGTCTGATAACTGGTATAATAAAATGGTAACCTTTTTAGACTTGGCAAACACTTTTTATTATATAAAAGCATTAAATCTGCTGGAGCACAATTTTGTTCAAACTTGTCAATTTACAGCAATTTTCTTATTTTTTAACAAAACAGCATCGCGTTGCTTAGTAACCGCCATCTGTAATTGTTTATAGGAAATTAGTTTTAGTTACAATTTTACATCAAGAAATCAAATTTAATAACATGTTCCTTAAATCTAAAAATTGTATTTATTTCTTATACCTAAAAATTGTTCTTTCTCGTCACATAAACGTTTTTATAAACACTGCTCTGCTATAATCACTTAGTTTTTACAATGCACTGGCACTTGAGTTCAATTTTAAACACTTCACTGCATTTTATTCAATTCAGTTGCCCTCGTTCTCTATTGCTCTTTGCAAATCTTATCTTATCTTGCTCTGATTTCCACTTACCTTTCAGATTGCTTACGTTTATTAATAACTCTAGACTCATATTATGCACATAACCAACCATTTGTATCATATCATTTCCTTTGATCTGGCTTCAAATATGCTCAAACCTATCATATTGCTTATATTATATTAACCATCTTAAATCTTTCTTTTACACAAACTTTATGCTTGCCTTTATCCCTCTAATTATGCTTCTTGCATCTCATTTCCAATGCATTTAATATCTACTGTTTAGATTGTAATTCAATAAAATATTTCAACTCTGTGCTTTAATTGACTTTGTTCAATATTTATCACTGCATACAGAGCTAAATTGTGAGCTTAAAACCATCTCAAACAATCAGGTGATAAGAATTAATTTCTAACTACTACTATTACTAGTAAAAACTCTTAAAAAGAAACTTATTGCATTTTTAACGAAAATAATTTGGCTTTAGACAAATAGGGAAAGGTAAAATCAGCAAAACATATTTATATGGTTTAAACACAATATTTTAACAATAAATTTAATAAAACCAAATTCATGTCTTTATAATCACACACATGTTCTTTGGTAAATACTTTAGGTCCATATTTATGTATTTAAGCAACTAAGATATCTTTTGCGAATAAATACTCTAAGGCTATCTACAAAGCTCTTATAAAATCGTATTTAGTATATGTTATCTTGGATTAGACGAAGTGCGGGGGGGGGGGTCCATACTAAGCGCAAAAACGTATAAAGGCAAATTATAAACATATTGTTAAAAATATAGATGTGATACAATGAGCTTCTTCAACAAATCCAAGTTTTTCGAAACTTGCACTTAAATAATGTTAAGGGCAAAAGGCGTCGTATTTCGAGCTAGACTCTTTTGATAAATTTATCTAATCGGCCGCGTTGTAGCTCTAATCTTGTCCGCCTCTGTCGCAGTGAGAGCGATTTGGTCTACATATCTGCCAACGCTTAAATGTTGTCCTCTGTTCAACTCGATTTTGACTGTTAGAGATAAGTTGCACGTGGTTGTTTGAGCCTGCTGTTTTATTATTGCCCGAATTTGTTTAACGTTTTGGGGTTTTTATAGGCCACGTTCCTGCAGCGAGATGTTTTGACCCTGACACGATAAAGAAGCTGACTTGCGGTTAATTAATTAGAATAATCAATGGTAGTAAAAAATCGCAGATTAACCCCCTTAAAGTTCGTATTACACGGAAGCTCTAAAAATCTTCACTTACCGCGATGGCCGACCTAACTCAAATTCGGCGATATGGTCGTGGCATTTATTTAATAACTACTAAATAATCTGTAGTATGGTAATTCAATAATAAATAATCAAAACAATTTGAGTACAAATAATGTCATAGTAGAACTGTGCAAGTTAAATGAAGGTTGCGACACGCACCAAGAAACCCCTTTTGGGTTATTCAATTAATTGTAACCACAAATAAATCGAGTGGTATGCATACCGCTGTCATTTAAAAAAACCTTTCTATTCAGGCTATTGAAAGCAAAAATCGTGAATGCTCCCTTTACAAAGGTTTGATTACACATATAAATTGTAGTCTTCAATGTTACTTGTAATTAAGTATACGCATTTAAACTTCAAATATTAAAACTGATTGAACGTATGCGTCTAAACTTTACATGTCAGTAATAACGGAAAGTACAAATCCAAACTCCAAACACTGACAGTTATGGAATGCACGAATTCAAATTTCAAGAACAGAAAACAATGCAATATAACATTAATCCCGGAATAACCAGTCCGTGTAACTGTCCACAAGTAACCGAAATCACTAACCTTCGGAGCCCAGTAATTCCTTGGGAGCGCGCTGTCAAAGGGTCGCTACTGCAGGTTATTTCGCTGAATCAACGCCTAACGTGATGCAACGGCTTGCCAGGGAAAGCTGACAAAAAGGTCAAACGTTTTGCTCCTAGCAGCATTGACGCTGAAGGCAGATAACGTTCTTTAATAGGACAGGACACTAGCCTCCAGGTCCAAAAGTATCGGATAGGAGCTGATTTTAAAACCATCGAGTGAAACTGTGGGTTAAGTGTTAAAGAAATGCAATTAATAAGAGAATAACAAACAGAAAAACGCCATCGTACCTGATTATAGTCAGCCCTTTAAAATTAATCGTCGTGGCGTAATAAAGCACGAACGGGACATTTTAGAAGCAAGTTACTTCGTCGAGGTGCAGGGAAAGAATCCTAGCGTATTCGGCCAACTAACAAAGACAGTTGAACGCTGCGAGCTCGCGATAAGCCAGCGAATATTTTGGCGATTTCCAGAATCGGTACGAAAAGAGTGCACTGGTAAATTGAAATATTTCGAAACACAATTGATCATTATGGTTTCAACCCGGCCAAGAATGTTTTCGTCCAGTAATGTATATGTACTGTCCAGTTTTCCTGGCATTATGCCCTCCTTGGCTGCTTTAATTTTCCCTGTTTTCATTCCCGGCGAATCTCAGTCGATGAGGCGTCCTTGCCCAGATCACAGTGTTGGACAGTTAGCTGTCGCCAAGAGCTAAGATTATACTCGGAAAGTAATCTGACCTAGGGAGAAACAGTTTAAGTTTTGCTCTTTATTATCTGTAAACTTGCAACTGGCGGACCCAAGCGCTGCCACGGCTCGGCCTGAATTCTTCAGATTTCCCGTGCATTTTAAATACCGGGTGGCCATAAATATCTGAGATCCCGGTAGCCATGAAATTAGCTACTTATAAATGTTGGTTAGCATTATACATATTTCAATTATAATAAGTATTGGTACGAAACGTAATAAAATGCAAATAAGAGGAGGGGAATGTGCCCCAGATTCTGCAGTTTAGCCTACGACTCGATTATAAAAATCTCCTGTTCTAACTTCATTACTTATTGCAATCTGTAATAATTTTTGACAGATAGAAATTTTAATTCTGATGACATTAATGACATTTAGTTTAGTTGGATTCATCACTTTAATAAAGCGGTGTTGATTCCAAAGGTAATGTGATATCAGATATTTATGGCCACCCGGTAGAATCATTACACTGAGATTAATTGCTGTGCCGATTTGTCAGCGACTTCGACAGGATTCCCTCAGGGTTTTTCGGATTTTACTCACTTTGTGGGATAATCTTGGAGTTGACTTTCGTTACATGTCATCTTAGATTGTGTCCCTGCGACAGTATTACCGATGAATTGCCCCTCAGGACTCATCGGAGTTTCACTACTTTAGTAATTTTATTCACTGTTAAACTTTAATAATGTATGTAGTTTGTTTATTTAAAGTAATTATTATTGTATTTATACATTTATTTGACTGTTTATTGGGTAATCCTGGCCTACTTAACGTTTGTGTTCGAGTACGATATTCTGGACTATTATACATTTTACAATGATTATATATATTTTCGTTACTGCAAATTAATTTACGACCTGGTTGAGATATTTATTGCATATCAGATTATGGCAATTTTGGTTAAGTTTTGAGTTCATTGATTCTTGATTCTATCTAAGCACATTAATTTGTTCTATAAAAACTCATTGGCGTCCCTTTGT
This sequence comes from Agriotes lineatus, assembly GCA_940337035.1. Taxonomy (NCBI): domain Eukaryota; kingdom Metazoa; phylum Arthropoda; class Insecta; order Coleoptera; family Elateridae; genus Agriotes; species Agriotes lineatus. The sequence goes on along the minus strand of OW679196.1, from coordinate 6,258,928 downwards.
ATTGATAAATACATTTTCGCCCGCGTTTATACCTTACTATGATTTAAAATTGATCTAATAATGCCAAAAAAACTGAAATTGCTTGTTTCTTGCATTTCTATTTCTAATTATAAGACCATCTACGGGGTCGATAATTAGCACTAGGGAGCTTTTCGGTTGATAAGTTTCCCTAGAGAGCTTCTCAGGTAATCAGTTCGGGATTGGTCGATTTTCAAAATATGCATGGTTCTCATTGGATGAATCAGTCATGTGACAGTTGTGTGTAATAATCCACATCACTTACTGCGTAAAGTAGTTGACTGACAAAACATTTTAAGAAGGGCTTTGTCTTGGACATTTATATTTGCAGAATCATAAATTATTATGTATATATTAATGTTATCATTATTATTATAACTGCTATACAACATTTCACGAATCAAATATAACGAAGAAATTCTTATGTAACTTGTTAAGGGGACACATTCAAGCTTTCTTGAAGCTTGAGTGGGTGAAAATTTCTTTTGCCATTTTCTTCAGCTGTATATTAATATCTAGTTATGTACATACGAGGTTTATTTAGTAATTATCCGAACTTCTACTGCAAAAAAACATAAATCCTCGGACAATGGACTTCAGTTTCCTTCAAAGTACTCCCACTAGAGCTATAAACTTATTCTAATTCTGCTTCCACTTCTAAAGGCAATTTTCGTACTCATCTTTTGATATAACCTGAAGCTGCTTTGTCGCGTTCTCTTTCATTTGCTTCGTATCCTCTAATTCCTGTCAAGTTGTGAATAGCCATGCCAGGGCTGTACGGGGGCTGACGGACTTGGGTAATGAGGTATTTCTGTATAAAATAAGATCATCCTGAGGGTGCGTTCTCTTGGTGAAACTGCAAGTCGCCGTTTTCACAAAGATGAAGTCGCTTTTTCCAAATTACTTCTCTAATTCTTTGCAAAACTCTCAAGTAGTATTCCTTGTGCAGCGCATCACCTTATGGAACCTACTCATGCTAAACAACAACTTCGTGCTTAAAAAGAGTAGTGCTATGTTTTTACGTTCGGGCTATTTAAAAATTATACGACGCTTCTTGTATTAAACATTTATTTACAACTATTAATTATTATTATTTACAAACACACGAATTAACAAGGCAGAACACAAATTACTTAAACTAACGAACTACAGGCACTATTTCTAACAACGATACGTTATTTATTTATATGCGCTTAACAGTAATGATTTATATGGTTATACACTCTATTTATTTACACTGGATTAAATATCAATTATTTATGTGGCTATTTATATACGCGTTTATTTATGTGGCGGCCTTACGCATTTGAGTTTGATGAGAACTGATGAGAACTGATTTCTTATTTTTGCCGCGCGTATTTATATATCGGGTAATTTCCTTCGAGATCAATCTAGACTTCGCTCGACCTTTCTGGAAACCGCATGACGCTTCTATCGCAGCTGGCTCCAAGGGCGCTGACGTCACGCGTCTGCACCTGGGGTCCAAGGTTGCTTCTGGACTATTCGGCCGCTGACTCACGCGTCTGCATCAACGGATACTAGAAGAAAGATATAATGTAGCAGTTGAAACAAAATTACAGGAGTCTCACAGCGAATTTAGAAAAATAAGACGAATGCAAGACCAGGTATTTACGATCCGATAATTGATTGATAAGAATGAAAAAATGACAATATATGAGATGGTATTGCACCTGGACACTAGTCTTGTTTAATTGAGTTTCCGAATTGAATCATTTCAAATGGCAAAATTAGCAGTTTTAATTGTTAAATACCTTATTGTAATTCATACAGCGTTATTGATTTAAAGTCATATTAAAAGTAGCGTTGAGTTAATTTCGGTAGAATTAATAGACAATAACTTAGGAGGTTCCCATCATAAATCAGTATTTAAGAATGAAAAATATGAATTTTTATTAGGTTTAAATAAGGTGATTTTACATTTAATATTTGCAGTGCAGTTTAAAATAACCTGAAAACAAAGCTAATATAATATTTCAAACTTATTATGAAGTTGCAAAGGATTATAATTATTTAAAGTGTGATACACAAAACAATTGAGAACATAGCATATTACTATAGGGATAGGGAAGAATAAAAATTAACAAGAAATATAAATTGTAAGCATTTTGATAAAGAATTGTGTATTAGTACAAAATAATAAAATCGCCAGCGTGCCCGAGCGGTTAGGGAGCTCAGGCTGCGGTGCCACGGTACGAGGTTCAATCCCCACATTTGATAATTGGATAGTGGCCCACCCAGTCGCTTAAGAAATTGGGTACCGAAACCATAGTTATGGAAGTAGAGAAAGTAAGGCAGTTGCCAAAGGCGTGATTTTAACCACATCACCCAGTACGCCGTTAGCGTGTGCCAGAATGACTGGGTTTCTGAAAGAGATATTTCGGCGACTCTGACTCGCCTTGTCTCAGGCGATGTTTCTACATGGAATGAAGTGTCCGAACTTTACTCTACAAAACAATGAAATCAATACTAGTATAGTCGATTTTTTGTATAAATACAATAAAGTCTGTATAAATACATAGGTATTGCACATAAAAAAAGACCAAGACAAGGTTTTTTGTTATAAATGGTATTTGGATCCTGGAGGTGCTTGCCAATATTAAGGATACGATATTGGTAGAAGATCAGGTGCAGGTCGTTGCAGTGTTGGAGCCATCAACAGCATCCACAGGTGAGGACAGTTGGAAGCGGCTACATCGGAAGGTGCTGAAAGTATTTAATTGAGTTATCTATTGCTGTTTGGGGTTGAAGCGCTGCTGCCAGCTTTTATAGATGTTAGTAGGCCATAATTGCTGATCCATGGTTCGGGCAGAATGCCTGTACTGCAGGATTTGCTGGTTGTTTGGAACATTGGAGTGGATAATTAAGTGGAACAACACAGGTATCTATTTATAACACATAAAGGGGTTATTTGGTGAGTAAATAAAGAATAATAAGAAAAAATGTTTATATATTTAAACAATACTGAAGGTGTTATTTATTGTAAAAATATTAAATTGGTTTGTTTTGAGATTAAAATTTACTTTATTTGAATTTAGTATATAATACAATTGCTATTAAACCTAATAGTATTCAATACAATTACAAAGAATATAAATGCATAAACCTAACCTGAATTGGAGTCTATTGTTCTGCTAGAGCAAAATCACTTAAAGTTGATATTTAGTTTAATGATTGAACAACAGGGCACAAAATTAAGTAATTATTTGCAATTCTAAAAATCAGAATTAAATGATTGAATTTGAATAGAAAAGTGAAATATAAGTGAACTTTAAATTTAAACCATTGTTATAAGTATCGCAGAGCTAATGCGTCCATTGCAATATCTATGTGTACATAAAAAACGTTTTGATAGTGTTTTAAAAAAAATAGTGTGAAGCATCATAAGAGAGTTAAATGATAAAATAGAAAAATTACAATTTGATGATATATAATCAGAAATGATTGGTGATTTCGATCCATAATGGTAATGTAAGGAGAAAGACCAACAAAGAGGTTTAGGTTAGCTAGTCTTTGACCTTTGAGTGAAGATCAATATGAATTCAGAAGAAACAAAGGTACGAGAGAGGCTATATTCTGCCTCAGAAATGTACTTGAAAAAAGCATTCAAGTGAATAAAAATGTATATGTATATTGCCTTCCTTGATAAAAAAGGCGTTTATAACGTAAATTGGCATATTATGATGGACATTTTGAAAACAATACAGTGGATTACAGAGGCAGAAGATTAATTAAAGAATTATATGAAAACCAGAAAGCTATAATAAAAATCGACGACCGTCAAAGAGAAGCGAAAATTTTAAAAGGAGTCAGACAAGGCTGCAACCTCTTACCTGCATTATTCAATATATACATAGAGTAGGCTATAAATGAATGCAAAGAAATCTGTTCAGGTATCATAGCGGGCGGTGAAAGAATACAAACTATACGTTTTAGTCCAGTCAACGAGGAAAAAATAGTGGAAATAATTCGTGTAGTCGTAAATTTTGGTACAGTGGTAGGGGGGTATGCCATGAATAACATACTAAAAATCCTGACCGCCGGAAGGTGAGCGTGGGGAGGGGGCGTTTAAAGGTAATTTTTTCAGGTTTTTCTTGAATAACTCGAGAACCGCGGCTTCTACCGAAAAGTATCCAGGTACAAAATTAAACTACATGAAATTTCCTACAAAAAAAAGGTTCTATTTGTTTTTTCTCTAAGCAGAACAGTTTGCGAGATGCAGGGGATGGAAATATGCCGGCTGGAATGAGATTGAGCATGTTCAAGTCATGAACATTAATCTACTTCTGTGGCAGAGGGAGCCGATTTAAGCCTCTGGACCTCTTCAGATGGTGAGAGAGTTGAGGCTGAAGTGATATATTTGATGCCTCCCATGCTGTGAAAAGTATTCCAGCCATCGATAGTGGAAACATCTGCATTGTCGATGCATATTAACAGAATGTTGCACTTGGGACAGGCTCTTCAATGTGGTAGACAGTTGATAGCTTCAGCTGTTAAGCTGCGTAATAAGTTCCACTGAATCCCAAACCAGCAAGTAGATTGACTAAGTCTTTTGAATGAACAGAGCGATAGCATATAGGATAGGAGATATAAAAGATCGAGGGCGAATGGCAGCAATGAGGGCATTGGATATAGATGTCAACTTTTTTTAAATTTTCTGTTTTGCCCTTTTTTTGCTGAAATGCAGTTCATGAAGACACGGAGTATACGAGGTACCATTTTCTCAGATTCACTGCACAATTTGCCACAAGGTGGAAAAACAGAATTGTCATACACCATTGACTCAATATCTTCCAAGATTATTGCGGCAGCTGCTTTTACGATTCTCTCCCGTTCTGTTTGTTCGCCTTTGCACCTCGAAGAACACCACATATGATTCAAAATCATCTAGATGTACTGATATTTAATATTCCATCTGAACCCACTTTATTTAACATTAAACATTAATTTTATACCATTAAAACGCTATTGTTAAAATCCACGATTTTTCTATCTTCTGCATCTCGCAAATGGTTCTTCCTAGAGACAAAATTAATAAAGCCTGTTTTGTAAGAAATTTCATATAGTTTAATTTTGTAAATGAAAACTTTCTCGCTAGAAACTGAGGTTTTCGAGTTATTCAAGAAAAACGTGAAAAAATTACCTTTAAACGCTCTACATCCCCACCCCCCGCTCACCACCCACCGGTCAGGATTTTTAGTACGTATATTGTTCACGGCACTCCCCGCTTCCACTCTAAAAAAATTTGCGACTACACGAATTCTTTCCTCTATTCGACATTTTTTGGTCTTCGTTGACTGGACTCTTTCGCGGATAGCATAGCTGTTGTTGCCCCAGATGAGAGAAATTTACAAAGATCGTTAGAATATATAGATGAGATATTTAAGAAGAAATACAAGATGGAAATTAATAAAAAGAAAACGGAAGTAATGATGTGCTCGAGGACACCAGAAACATTTTATGTAAAAATTGACAAAGACACTCTCAAACAAGTAACATCTTTTCAGTATCTAGATAGCGTCATAAGCGAAGACGGCAGAAGCAGAGAAGATATGAAAAACAGAATTAGACAAGCTAAAGTAGCATTTAGTACTAAACATGTATTGCTCACATCCACTAACCTAAATTTCTCTACAAGGGAAAAATTAGCTAATACTTATATGTGGATCACAGTACTTTACGGGTCGGAGATATGGACAATAGGAAAAAAAAGAAAGTCTGTTAGAAGCCTTCGAGATGTTGGTATGGAGAAGGATGACAGGAATGGGCAGAAAGAATTACAAACAGAGAAGTTCTAGAAAGAATAGAAAAAGGAAGACAACTAATAAATACATTAAGACAAAGAAGCTACAAATGAATAGAACGCATGTATAGAAATAATCCTATAATCCAAACAATAGAAGGAACTAGAGCTCGAAAAAGACCCGTAGGAAGACCCCGTCTTAAGTTCATGAAACAAGTCATCAAACATGCAGGTGCTGATAAGTATACAGCCTTAAAGAAAATGACTTGTGATCGTCATAAGTGGAAAGTTGCCAACCAATCCAAGGATTGAAGTAGTAGAGAGAGTCTTTAACCTAAACCTAGTATTTCGTGACAATTCGGGATGGAGCGTTCTGTGTTGTTGTTACTTTATGTTTTTGTAACATCTAATTAATTAGTTTATACATATATTGGCTGCTCTTTTCCAAAATCGACGAATGGTCGATTGTAATTGGAAGCATCCTGGTAACCTGTTTTCCACCTTTTAACTTTTTCAATAAAATAAACATCCTAGTAAAATTTTTTATCAGTGCGTGTTTAATTTTCTGCATTTCCAGAAACTATCACAACACACTCTACTAAATCGACTATAAAATCTAAAGTTTTATACAGTTCGGGACGAACATTTCCAAACTAGCTTATGATGACAAGATACGGAATGACCTAACAAGATAATGGTTTCAAGACACACAAAATTGAAAGCGGGAAAATGCCTCGTTATCCTTGTAGACCACTTCTTTGATACTATTGAACTGAACACTGAAACGATTGATATGAAGCGGAGACGCAAGAAGGATATCGGAACAAATAAGTTATATCATCACATAAAGGAAAAAGAGCAGGCCAAGAATGACAAGCTGTATTTCTTTTCTCATTTAGCCATTCCCATGTCATATATTTGAGATATCCATGCGCACAATGAATAAATATTATACACAAAGTGAATTAAACATATGTTTATTGATGAAAAGATGTTAAGCTTACAAGCACTCTTTGAGTTAATAAATGTTTTATTTACGTGGCGTATATATGTTTTTATTCAATTTTGACGAAATGCTGAATAAAAAATTTAAAAATATTCAAATAAAGCTATAAATTTGCCCATTCATCGTGGTTTTGATCTAAATTTTAGTAATTATATATTACACACTACAAAGAGAAATAATAACTGAATATACATATTTGTAGAAATAATAAAAATATGTTGTTCTTCATTGAAACTTTTTTAATTCTCTAGTGAATTAAACTTTTTTAATTCTCTAGTGAATTAAAATTTATTAATTCTCTAGTGAATTAGAACACTTTTATTTCACTTGTGAATCATAGACTGTTTATGAAGGTTGTTATGGAGTTAATAATGTCACTTTAAACTGTCAAAGTTGAATAATAGTAGATTATATTATAAGTGAGAGAAATGCATCATTATTTGCGAGTGAGGATTTTGAATCGCGAGTGCCCCAGCACAAGCGGTACAATTTCTCACGAGCTTATAATGGAATTTCGCTCACGTGTGATATATGACGTTTTATGTTACAGTAGCAATTCTTGTGCCTAAATAGTTTGCGCAGTCAGAATATGTCGCGAAAAAAAATTATAATTAGACGCCTATGATTTGTGATATACGTTTGACAGTACTGAAGTGTATTGGCAGTACTGAAGTCAGTCTATGTCAAATTCGGGGTTCGTAGGTGAGGTTTGGTTTGTTATTTGACACAGACTGACGCAAAACTTAACCTGAAAATTACGAATTTGACATAACTTGACAGTGCTACCAACAATGCAGTAGTATAAATAATGAAAACTCACTTGTGAATAAAACTTCATTTTAGTCACTGAACAGTTGTATCATGTATTGTAATAGGCGCTACTGTAAGATAATAGTTATTTACTATACAAGTGGGATAACAGCATCATTAATATACGTGTGTGTAAGCACACAAGTATATTAATGATGCATTATCACACATGTATTGTACAAAATTTTATCTACGACTGCCTAAAATTGAGAAAAGTGCATTAAGAGAAATGTTAGATCTGTCATTTTCAAATAGTAGATTATATTATAAGTGAGAGAAATGCATCATTATTTGCGAGTGAGAATTTTGAATCGCGAGTGCCCCAGCACGAGAGATACAATTTCTCACGAGCTTATAATGGCATTTCGCTCACGTGTGATATACGACGGTTTATCTTACAGTAGCAATTCGTATGCCTAAACAGTTTCAGCCGTCAGAATATGTCGCAAAACAGACAATAGATAGTTACAGTAGCTCCTATTACCATACATTATACAACTGTTTTCAGTGACTAAAATGAAGTTTTATTCACTAGTGAGTATAAAATACATTATACAACTGTTTTCAGTGACTAAAATTAACTTTTACTCACTAGTGAGTATAAAAATCTTTTATACTCACTAGTGAATAAAACTTCATTTTAGTCACTAAAAACAGTTGTATAATGTATGGTAATAGCTGCTACTGTAAGATAAAATATTTTAGTAGGCAAATGTCATTATGTCATTCATTTGACACTATTTCAGTTACGTAATGAAGTAATTACACAACTCAGTTGCGTAATGAAACCATTACATAACTGAGTGGTGTAATGAGCTTTATTACCTAACTGAAATAGTGTCAAATGAATGACGTAATGCGTTACTTGTCCCACTGGAGTAGATAAAATAATTTTGTTGTCTCTTATTTAAAATAGGATGAAATCAGTTATTTGATAAAAACTAGTAAATCACAATTAATTGAAGATTAGGGATGCCGGTCAAACGGTCTTGTAGAGTTAGCTGCGGTCGGTACTCGGATAGGTTTGCGTTTGATAGTGGTAGTAAGATCGCAGCCAGATGTGTTTAAGAGAGCACATTAACTTGTCAGTGCTGGCTATCATTTCGGTGGCAGTCGTTAGCTTACAACTGGTACTCTTAGGAATTAATTAACATAACAGCATCGACTATAAGTTAAGGGGATTTAGTTAGAAGTTAGTATTAAATTTTTCTTATATTTAACTTTTATTCAATTTGTTGTGTTTGTTTACGCCCTGAAAATTAAGGTCACGTTGCTACTCCCACAAATGGTTTTATTGTTTTCAGGTCAGCAAAGCTCGAAAGCTAATACGTCTACAACACAAAAATAAACACCCCCAAGGAAAAGTTCCTTCATCTAATATCAATTACATGGAGCCTTTCCTGAGTTGGTTTTAGATAAACAAGCTCATTGGTCAGTTGCGCGCTTTAATCTAAATAAAAATTATGAGGAACAAAGCTACTGTACTGCTTAATAAATATTTGAACAAACCTTATCTGCCGATAAGGTTCGGCTACGTGAACTTGCTACCGAGCTCGTAACAGATGAATTCCTTTAATTATACCGCATCAATGAAAATACGAGTAGTAGGTAAATCGTATTATCGCGCGATCAAAAATAATTTTGATTTTGTTTGACGCTCCGTATTTTGCTGTCATCGGGAGATAGCTGTTTATAATTTCATCAATCCCCAAATAAGTGACGCGTATAAATTATCGGATCTCTTTTTCCATTTCGCTCTCGCGTGGGACGTTGTCAGATATGAAATTATTATTGATCATTCTATAAAAATATGTTTTGACAGTCTTGGCTTTATGGGAACCGTTTAGATAGGATGAGATTTGAAGCAAAAGAATGTTATTAATTACGCAATTTGAAGTTTCGAAGCAACTCGTTGACAAAACCAACTTAATCATATAGTTTGTGTTGCTATATTTCCTATAATTTTACCCGAAAGCGAAATAAAAGTTACAACTTGAATAAATAACACAATGTTCTTTTTGTACAACTCTTTCAAGGTTTACAATTAATGGTTTGACTTTCAAGATGTAAAGGAATTGTTAAAGTTTATTGCATGAAATGGAATCATACGCTTGCTCCAACTTCGAATTTTTGTTTAAATAATCCATATATGTGTAATCCACTAGTGTCTGTCGCAAGAAAAGGTGACCGACTTTTTTGTTCACTTCCCGATTACTTACAAACCTGAAATTTGAAGCAGACATTCCTTGGAACTTAGGGTTGATGAGAAAAATTCCACATTTGCAAATTCAATATGGCGGATCCAATATGGTCGCCTTAAGAAAATTCATCCTCTCACGTTTTGACGCCTTCTAAAAGACGTAGAAATGTTTATAGGCGTTAGTCCATCCCATACATACAGCTCGTAGAGTCAAAAATTGCCAAAATAATACATGTGGGTTGAATTATAGGGAATGAAATGAGTCTATTACAAGAAAAGGTGACCGATTTTTTTTCGCACTTTCCGATCAACTGGAAATCTGAAATTAGGAATAGACATTCCTTTGGATCTAAGATTAAAGCGAAAAATACCAAATCCATAAAATTCAATATGGCGGGCGGCCTTAAGCAAATTCAACTCTTTACTATTCGACTTCTTCCAAAAGACGCAGACATTTTTAGAGGAGTTAGTTCGTACCATTAGAACAGTTCTTGGTGTAAAAAATAATCAAAGTAATACATGGGTGTTAAACTATAGGGGATGAAATGGAATACGTATCGTTGTTTAAACATTTTTTTCACTCACCGGAAAACTTTTTTTCATCGCCGTCACCTATGGTTTCTAGTGCCTCAGCGATCTACTTAAGGTCCAAATTAACTTTTAAAATCAAACCCGGAGAAAGTCAGGGGAAAGTTTCGCAAATATGGTTTTCAAAAGTAGACGTTTGAAAATAATACACTTACGAGTATCTGCATAGTCACAATGATGTAGAAGTTTTTATTGATTAATTGTTATATACATTGACAGTAATACAATAAATGGTAAAGAGACGCCGATATTAGACTGTCACATATAAATTGGGCAAAGAAAAATATCAAAGCGTAGATATATCGGGTCATAATTTCGAATCCGCGACATAGGATATAATGTATGTCACATGAGTATGGTTATTCTTGATAATGGCATTTGAAATTTGACTGTCGTTTTTGAGCTGTCAAAGTTAATTTGTGCAAGAAAATCAAATTGATCCATTGCAGAAGGAGTCTTTATATAAAAAAAGTTTTAGAGCTGGAAAGTTTAAAACATAATGGGTACTTATTCTTAGCTACGATGCTATAAAAAACAAGCTATCTAATTTGCTTCTTGTTGACAAGCAGCGGTACCATTTACTTATAAAGGCCTGTTAAACGTTTTGTCCTGTTTGTGTAACATTTGCGAGTTGCAGGCTACTTTACGTTCATAGAAATGTGCTTTCGCATACCTGCCGAGTTCATAAGGCACGCAAGGTTCAGCAAATTATTCAGGGTTCTGAATTTGTTGAGTTGAGGTATCCTCCTTGCAGCACTGATTTAACCTTAGTGACCTTTTCTTGTTTAAAAATCCGAAGAAAACTGTGAGGGAAAGGTGCTTGTCAGGTGACGAACTGAAAGTTTTTTTTAGAGAATGCAACTGTTGCAGAAGTGGTGGATCAAGCGTGTAGGTATTGAAACAATTTGTGTAGATATAGCTATTTAAGTAACAAGGAATGTAAGGACCTATTAACATTTAAGGTAGGCAAGTACAAGCCAAGGCTAAGTCGCGGCTTGTTGCCTGCCGAAAATGTTAATGGGCTATACATTCCGAGTTATCTTATTAGATTTTCCCGCTGCTTATCGAAATTTTCCTAGATTTTTGAAAAAATCGTTTGGTTTGTCACCTGTCACCAGCATTAGTTTTTGTCAGTCGTGTTACCTGTGAGTGTCACATGTCACATAAACACTTGCAATTTCTAAACAAAACGTCTAAATCTGAATCTTGCTTTGCTAATTTTATTATCTTAGGAACTTAATAATAATATTAAGTTCTGTTGTCAAGAAAAAGCAGCAAACAAATATAATCACCGACTTACACGTTTTGTTACTAAGACTGTATCACTGACTTACATGATCAGCAGCGGGAAAAATATATTTTTTAGAACTCTGTTTTCTTTCATAGGCAGGTAGATTACTTAAAAATCTTCCCTCGCAAGTTTCTAAACAGCCGTTTTCCATAAATGGCGGCCTTCAAGACTCAGTTTTTGTTATGTTTCGACCTTTTCCAAAACACGTAAAGACTCGATTTTGTATAGGAGTTAATCAGTACCATAGTAACAGCACTTAGAGTCAACAATTACTAAAACTGTAGGGAATGAAATAGAATGGGGGTCGTTGTGCAATAGATATTTATGCATTAAGGGAGATATGAATATGTTTTTTCCCTGAGGTTGACATGTGTTACAGACCGAAAGCCTCTGGCCCGAGGTCTGTAAGTCAACCGAGGGTAAAAAACATGAATATCTCCCGTGGTGCATACAATATTTTATTTACTAGCATATTAGTAACAATAGTATGAAATTTCAAAATGTCATAATGATATTTAAAATCAGAATATTTAAGTAACATCAAGGGTTGCCTCAATGTATGGTTGCTAAGACATGGCATATAGTTGCATGGTTACCAAGAGTTTGAGGAAGAAAAAATTTGACAGGTCCCTTGGGAGTTATGAGTAGCTTTTCATATTTTGTTTCTATGACGAATATATACAATATCACGTTGCTAGTAAATAAACATGTTTTCACTCAGCGGGGAACTTTTGTTTATCGCAGTTACAGTTACAAATTAAATTTTAAAATAAAATCCTAAAAAGTCACGAAGAAGGTTTCGGAGATATTACTTTTACATGTAGATGTTTGAATCAATATACGTATCTGAGAAACAGAAAAAACATGTATTATTATTATTATTATGTCTCTCCACGGCTATGCCCATCGTGGCATACGCTTCCTTCGCAACCTACATAGGTTAGTAAAAGAAAGAGTCAGCTATATTGCAGGATAGTTCTTAAAAACGACCTCATAGTATATTTCATATACCGTATTAAGTCTTTAACTAATTAATTTTCTGTTTCTATATGACGAATTCATTTGTTTGTTGCTTTTCAGCATATTTCACAAATTTCAGCAAGCTGCCCATTCCGACGATATTCCTCCTCTGTGATCGCAAGGAGTATTGCGTCATCGGCATAGCAGATGATTTTTACTTGTTTGTGGCCCATTTCGTATCCTTATAAGTTACTCATGTTTTGTATTATTTGGTCCATAATTGGATTAAATAGTATGGGGCTTAATGCGCCCCTCTGTCTAATACCAGTGGTGTTGGGGATGTCATCTATCATGCCCTCTTCGGTTACTATTCTTGTGGTTGTTCCTGTATTCAATTAGTATATAAATTTAATAAGGCTCCTTGGTGTCTTTTTCTCTTGCAATATATCTATTACATCCTCCAACCTTACTCGATCGAATGCCTTCTTTAAGTCAACAAAGTATAAGAAGGCAGGTAGGTTATACTCGATCGCTTTCTCTGATATTTGTCTAATTATGTATAGTGACTCCACAGTGGATCTGTTTTTGCGGAAACCGTGTCGTTCCTCTTTAATTTTTACGTATGGTTCTAGTTTTTCGATGATTATTTTTTATAAGAGTTTTTGGGTGGTAATCAAGAGGGATATGCCTTTATTGTTATTCGGATCGTTTTTATCACCCTTTTTATAAATTTGGAACGTCAAACTACTCTTCCATTCTTCTGGCATCTTTGTTTCCTTCATAATGATGTTATATAGTTTTATTAATTCATTTTATGAAGGCTGTTATCCATATTTTATAAGTTCGTTCTGTATTGTTATGATGACTCTACCACGTTGTAACGCCTATATTATGTTATAATTGACTTAAACCTTACTTTAGTTTATTCTCAATCTATTCTTTTTAAAATTGAATTTTAATTAACTGATTTGCCCTTTTTTAATTATGGATGATCAAGATTAATGAGCTGCTAGCTTCGGTAGAAAAAACTTCACTGAAACACAGGTCGGATTCTTTATAATCTAGGCTGCTTCTATTGTGAAATTTGATTTTCTTATTTTTATGTCAACTGTCACTTCAGATTATTTTTGTTTAAAATTAATTACAAATACTTGCTCGTTACATTTTTGTCATTCAACAATATCAAATGGTAAGTACTCCCTTAATTAAAATTACCTCACTTCACTCTTTCTATATTTTCTTTCAGTTTTTATTTAAATACCTGTATTCTGTCACCTGTTATTGAACTCGACACTCTGCTCTACCAAGCAACCTCACCAAGATCTCCCAACTTTCAATAACAATGTCTGCACGAACTCCGTAAAAAACACACCTGGATCCTCAAAGACTTCTTTGCCCAAAAAGACGACAAGGCAGTAGTTACCTACCAACCCTGTTTAGCAGCAATGCCAGCAGCAATCACCATCCACGTCGTCCCACCAAAATCCTCAAGCCACCGACGACCTAGTATCACGAACCTCGAGTAGATGCAAGTTATAAGATGTCACTTTAATGACAAGCTTGTCGAATTAGAACTCCTTCTGATGAAAATCTTCTATCCACACCATAAAACGCTCACTCTGCTAATGATCTCGATGTAAACCACTTCCAGTAAAAACCAGTGCTTGTTATCCAATTCAGATGATGCAATATAATTTGGCAATAAACTCAGTTCAGCATTCCCTTCCAGATCTTTGCTTTTGTAGATTATAGCTGTATTACTTTGGTATTCTCACCATATCCTTTATCTTCATTCATATAGTCTGCACATCTTTTATCCTTTTAACATTTTACTTCTATTTTTACACAACGCCAATTTTATTTAAATTTTTAACCCTTTTATACACCACATAGCTTTTTAAAACCTTTATAAAGGGTTTATTTTTATAATTTCAACCGCTGCAAATTGTATTACATCTTTTTGTATAAAATTTTATTATACTAATCAATAAATAGCTCCTTAGTGATCTATTTTAGCATCTATTTCACAGTCCAACACACTATAGATTATATAAGCTTTATTATGTTTGTCTCATACCCACTATGTTAAATAGTATATCTCGTAAAAGTATTTGCCATCAATTCTTCTTTTCATTTCAGATAGATTAAATTACATTAAAATCCTACTGTTTCTTATGTAGCTTCATTTAATTGCATTTTAAATTCTATTTCCTTTCTTTGGCAAATACATTTTAATAATTTTGATATCTATTTCATAATTAAATTCATCTTTGTAATTTTTAATACTGTATTTTTTTAATATTAATAATTTGATTTTAAACTCCTGTATAAGTACCATAACAGTACAGGGTTATTCTAAATGATGGACCCATTTTTAAAAATTCGTATTTATTAAAGTGCAAATCCAAAATGAACAATCTTTATACCAATGAAAAGAGGAAGTTTCAAAGTTTTTTTTAAAGCATTATCGTAAGAAAAGAGGAAGGCGGGCGGTTATGGTTCCAGAAGCGGCCGGTAGAGTTCGCGCGGCAATAGGCCGCCATTTCGTTTCACTGTAAGTTGTCATTGAGATGGCTACTGTGGAGCACAAGGTATTAAAAAAAACCTTTTAAACTTCCTTTTTTCGTTGGTACAATGATTGTTCATTTTGGATTTGTACTTTAATAAATACGAATTTTTAAAAATGGGTCCATCATTTAGAATGACCCTGTATATTATCTGAGCCTGGCGCCTTTTTTATGGCTCTTTGTAATTAATCTTTAGTAATTTTTATTTCTGCTTGACTTCCTTCGTCTTGTATGTTCGTGTCTGGTGGGTGTGCTTGTTCCCTATATAGTTCTCTGAAGTGTTGGTTTCATTTTTTGATGTTAATTTTATTAATTTTCACTGTTTCGGCTATTTCTGTTACGTAATATCTTCCATACATTCTTCTGTACGCCATTCACGTCACTTTCCATTTCTTTTGTAAAAGATTATCAATACTTATGAATAGATATTTAAACAAATAAATTAATTATAAATGTTATTTGTTATCAAAATGTTGACTAAGTTTGCATAAACTCTATTCGTTATCAGTTTAACTTAATTAAGATGCGTTTGATTATGTACTTTATCTTATGTATTGTTGACCCGGTATAATAACAACATATTATGATTAATTAAATCTCCAAAAAATTGCTCAGTTAATAAATCATCTCAACATGACACCGTGTTTCTTAAGTTGGGAAGTGCATTTTAATTAACCGCAATTCAAAATTATTTTATGTTCAAACTCAAAATCAAGTATGTAGATTTCTGTTAACTCAATTACACATTGACAGTTTATCAAATGTTTTACTTCAAAATACTCGATGAATACTCCTTCCCCTTTATTTAAGTGCCAGCGTGGCTCTGATGGTTAGAGCATCAGACTGCGGCGCGGAAGTCTGGAGTTCAAATCCCAGATCGATGCCTGGCGGGCGGCCTACCCAGTCGCTTTAAATAATTGGGAACCTGCGTTCGAAAGAACAAGGGGTAATAATGCGGCTGTCTAATGCGTGATGCTCACCACATCACCACGTGTCATGAATTTGACACGCGACAGCCGGGTGTGAGAGCGAGGATACGGAAGCTCTAACCTTCCACCTTGCAGGCCAAGCTCCTTCATGGAGTGTTAGTGCCTCACCATTATTATTATTATTATTTATTATACATTAAATGGTTACTACTGTGAAATATTTTTTTGGTTATAACTCACATCAATCATTTATTCATACGTGTTATAGATATTTTAAAACTTTTATTTAAAAAAAAATATTGCTTACTAAACCCCTGAAAGGTGAAAAAACTACAACTGAGGTATTATATATTAGCAACGAATGAAAGGAATAAAGGTAATGATTTAATTTGTAAACCATTCTAATCTACTACTGATATGGTTTATAGAGTTTATTATCTGAAGCTATTTTAGAAGACCTACTTGCATGTATTTTAAGGTTTTAAATATAAAATTCAAATTCTTTAAAATACACTTTTAGTCGCAGAGTTCACAAGGTTAAAGAGAATAATGTAATTTAGATTTATGCAAAATAATAATAATTAGTGCAAGCTCCCCATTTTTTAATTATGAAATGTTAATTTTAACTATTTTGTAACACAGAACGGCACAAAATCTTCAGATAAAAGGATGCAAAAATTATGTTAATGATGTTTGCATTGCAACAATTCATGAAATAGATAACAATGCGTTCAATAATATTTATTTTTTAGTCGAAAGAATAATAGATTTTTGTGTCTTCCATTGCTAATGTAGTAGTTCTTAGCATAGATGATGCAAATCAGAGTAAAATTGATTTGGTTGAGTATAGAAAAAATAATTCATGATGTGATATACTTTATAACACGCTCTTTTCGTTGCGTTTTCTGTTGAAAGTACAGTAGTATAACATTCACAAATACTTTATAGGATAATATGTAGTATTCTATTTATATATTTTAAAAATTTTCCTCATTCTTTTGAACAAATATAAAGTTTTAAAGAACTTACTTCCCATTAGAATGATCTTAACTTCTTTCATTTATTTGAAGAAGCAACATTTTTATAGTAGAACCTGTTTTACAGCTAGTATTGGATGTTGCAGTTATTGGGATCGCTAGCCAGTTAGTCGGTAGGTTAGAGATCAAATTTAAATCATTGTGTCAAAAGGAGGTTAAAATAAAAAAGTATTGATATTGCAATAATACCGCAAAGAAATAAACAACTCTGCAAAAAGATAACTCTTTGTGTAACGTCAGGTTATTCATTCGAAATCTGGCTTTTTCTACCCGCAAGTTCTAACCTAAGGCTATCTTGTGGTTAAGTTATTAGAACCTAATTTTATTAATAAATTAAAGTAGGTACAACTTTGTTATGTGTGAAATTTCTACAAATTTCTGATACTTTATTGGATAGTTGGTTTGGGTAGTGTAAGGAATGTTGCTTTTCCTTGTGTGACAATCATCTATTCACACTATTAAAGAGGTTGTTTGGTAGATATGTCGAAGGTGGTTTCCTTTTCTTGTAGGATGAATATATACAGTCGCATTTCCTTATGGTTGATTACGCTCTTGTCTTTTCTCTATTAGTTACTGGAGTTTTTTATTTGCCGGGTGGGATTTGCATTTGTTCTGTGGGTTACTTTGGATTTTACTTCTCTTGCCGTCTTAGATGTGTCAACATTTTGTCCCCTTGCACATTGTTTGACGTGTTTTTGATTTATTCTAGGCCTTGTTTAATCGTTCCCTTGTCATCAAACAGACTTTTTGTTTATTTTCAAGTCATCGTCAAGTGAATCTACAAAGTATAAGCCACCCGCAAGGAATCTCTCCAGTTATGTTCAGATATGAGTAACACTTGAGAGGTTTCAATTCCTACCAAGGTGTTCTGGAGCTATTCTTCACGCCTTTCACTTAACCGCGTGTACTTTTGGGGTAAAGCCTTTACTGTATTGAGTAGAACTTATTCTGTCGGCCCGCAGCCCTTTTCGTTGGACCATAATTCAGCTTCCTATAGTATCGTACAAGGTCCGAGATATTTACACTGTTCCCGGTGCGCACGTGAACTCGCAGTAAACGCTAGCTGAAAATGTACTTTTCAGAACTTTGATCTTTAAGAAGATTGCTTGCCGTTTTGCTTAAAATGCAGTGTAGTTTACCTTCAGCACACTTCAATAGTTTTGCAAACCTGCACTAACTATAGTTTTATGTAATTGTATTAACTGCATTTCCATATGGTAGTATAAGGACTCTGTCCAATGGGTTGTAGAATGTATAATTCGAACCAAAAACATAGTGCTAACAATATCCTTTGAGCTCACCCAGAAATTGCAGAGAAATTAAATTAACCTCAAAACTAGGTCCCTATTGTTTACTGGAGCAGTTGTGTAAAATATTCAACCCAAACTGAACAGGATAGGCAAGCAAACAGTACAATAAAAAACCAGACGTGATTCGGCGAAAATCGTTTTTTCAAATTTGACAGTAGGTAGCAATTTCAAATACACCCTGAGATGGTTTTGGGCCTTAACCGATTTATGACAAAATGAGTGAGTGCCGAGCTTAAATGTGTAATTCTCGAAGTGTGTAGCAAACAGTGAAAGATAACCAATTTATATCAATACATGTACATTAAAATACCAAAATTCTTAAGAACTAAAATTTTTCTATTGCAGAAAAGCAGTCAGAAAGAAAACCCAACCTCAATTGAGAATTGCTATGGCGATTAGCGAAAAACCTTACATATTGTTATAATAGAAGAATCTATGGGTATAGGTAAAGCCTTTATATTCAGGACTGATTTAATAAATAAATTACCTAACATTATTAAGTGGTTTCAATAATGAATTAATTATGTCACGCCGGGTTTAATTAAAAATATTGTATTTATTTTGACTTGCTAAAAGAATGGTTTATTGCCCCTTTGTATTCTATTTATTTGCAAATTAAATGTGGCTAATCTCCGGTGTAGCATGAAACGACTTTTAATCTCAGGTTAGGTTCACCAAATCTGTAACACTATAATTATTATTAACAAGTATGACATATGCATGACTGTGTGACAAACAGGTTTATAACCTACAATTTAATCCAACCTCAAAATGGCTTGCTCGCACAAAAAACAGCGCAAATTGAATTCAAAACAGACCAGAACGGCCACACTACATCAGGTAAATTATTCAAATCACTGTTACGTCATTTCTGGCAATTTTTTTTTGTTTTAGAACGCCAAAGGACTCGGTGGTTTTCATTTGTCTGATTTCCGCTTTAATGCTCCAAACTGCATTTTTAAAGAATGCTAAGCAAATTACGAAATTCTGGAAAGTGCGTGGGGACTGGAATCTGCACGTACGGCTTGTAAAAAGCCTGCTCTTGATGAAGCTTTTGATTTCAAAGGCCTGCGGCAATTGGAAGCTGCGGTAAATACCTGGCAACTGGAGGCTTCCTCGTCGAGCAACGGTTTCAGGTGACGCCACCTCAATTCTCAGCTTGCTGATGGCTATTGCTGCTAATTTCTGTATCCTGGCTATCCTGAGGGACTGCTCTAAAGGCTGCACCTGGGTTTCTGGCTGGTCGATGTAGTACCTCCTCGTCAAAGGCCTCCGAAGTGGAACGCACTCTGGAAATTGTTGGGGATGGATTCCCCTTTTCACCGAGATTCACTATCTGGACAAATTATACACCCACATATGCACAACGAGTTGGAGAACAATTAAAACACTCTTTGGGTAACAAATTGTAACCTTTTATTGATAAAGACTGTTAATTTTTGGGAGCCCAATTAACCCCAGCTAACTAAATTAAGGCTTGTTTATTATTTCTTTTTAACAATTGACAATCGCATTACCTAGCGACTATGAATAACATTTGTTTTATGGAATTAAGTTATGATGTACAATTTTACTTACAGACTAAAGTGTTAATGCACTGTTCTTTTCTTAAAATTCTAAATTATCTTTTCTTAAATGCTAAAAATTGTCCTTTTTTGTAAATGTTCAACGCAACACACATTTTATGCTCTGCTTTTTACACATGAGTTTTTAAATGCACCGACACTTGAGTTTTTTAAATGCACTGCACGAATCTGTGTTCTTTGCTAAATAGCGTAATTTCTTTTATAATGTCTTGACTTCCTAATACCGTTTTGTCTAATTATATCCCCTTCAGTCATCTTACCGTTTATTAGTACAATAACCTTTAATTACCATAACACGCTCATAATTTCTGTAAGTGGTACACCATTTCTGTATGATATTGAAATTTATATCATCGTATTGACTTCACACAATTAAAACATTTCAGCTACATAATTCAGTCTGCATTTGCCATTCCAATCATTTATTATGATTAAAACCATGAACGTAATGCTGTCAATTTAATGCCAACCATTCTTTCTCAAATTACATTTACTGCTGCTCATATCGAGTACATTTATTACTGTAAAATTACTGGCTTCATTGCACTAAATAAAATCTTTAATTCTGCTCGTTTTGAATATTCAGTGTATGTTACCTAGGCAACCCGAATTACTTTAATAATTAAACCATTACAATATAATAACGCTATAGAAGCAGAAGCAGAAGTTCTGAAAATGCCAAATATAAGATGCCAAGAATCTCAGAAAGTACCTACTGACCCAATAGAAAAACATTAATCACTTACAACTAAAGTTACGAGAAAAATTAGAAATACCATTGCACGACGTCTTAACTAACAAAGGTGGGTGCATGTTCCAACTAAGAGAGGGAGAGTTTCTATATGTTAAATAAACGTAGGAAAATTTATTCTGTTATTGTAGAAGGCGAGTATCTTACTAATTTATAAAAGTACAATATTATAAAGTGTTTTCATTTAGATAGTTAAGAATTTCTATTTTTTATATAGCTTTAAGCCATTTTGATATCATAAGATCGATTTGCAACATATGAAATGTCCTATTGAAAAAATGAAAGGTCCATGTTTATTTACATGGTTTTGATAAGTTTTCTGCATATTACTACATGTGGAATAGTAAAACTCAAACCTTCCGCATGTATAACATTTAATGAATAAAAAGGTAGTTAACAAAGCGACATATTTGGACAATTAAGTCATCATCAGGGTTCTAAAAATTAATTAATTGACTAGAGATAAGTTACGAACCAAGTAGAAGTTAAAACTTACTTAAAAATTCGGAAGCAGTAGATTGAAGATTAAAATTAAAATTAAAGTTTATAGCAAAACTCAAAGGAATGCATGATAACCTTGAAGAGGGTAACAGGTGTGGCTAAGCCAGGTGTAAGATGAGTGACCTTCGCGGTCTAAACATCCGAACTACATGCTAAAATAAGTATATAATTAATTAACAATATTTCAATATGAACAATAGTAAAACTTACGGGAAATTCATATAAACAATTAAAATTACTAACCAAAGTTAAACTGTCAACAACCCGTGAAGCGGTTCATAGTTCCACATGTTTTACACAACCAAATTAATATTTTATTTATTCAGTAATACAAATCTGAGATCTGGCGCTTTGACAGTTGCAGGAAAGAAAAATGGACTAGGTACGTTTCTTCGCCTGCATTTAATAAATTAAACAGTAAGCGAATAAAAATAGAATGGAAGTGAAACAGCATTTCTGTAAATTAAAGAACGAGCAGCACGTAAAGCGTTAGTTAATTATTTATGACAGGCAGAAGTAGAAGCACATACGTTTCAGAGTGTTTTATACGAGTATTGCAACGACTGAATAAGTTAGATGCTCTTCCTGAGCAACTTAACGCCGACTGGGAGTTTTCTATCATGCTCTAATTACTGCCTGTAAGTCGATGAATAATTAACGATAAAGTGTTTTGAATCATAATAAAGCTCTGCGACGAGTGAGCTCCATAGATCCGGTTTTATTGTGCCTGGTTGTTTATGGACCTTGCGGATATTTAAAGGTTTGCACAAGGTATAGAACGTAGCCTTCTTAGGGCCGGTTTTTCAAAGTGCGGATAAAGTGGCTGTTAGCTATCTGTTGGAATAGGTTACCCGAAAGATAAACCTTTCAGATAATTTTTATGCGTCTTTCAATGATAGTTATTCCTCTGGTTTAGTATCTGGCACTTTGTCACATTTTGGCTACCACTGCATTGCAGAAATAAGTTGGTATCCCCAGTAGAACTTCACCGAATAAAGATGAAGCTAATTGAAAAGTAGAAGTAGGAGAGAGATACAACTATTTTGCGTATGCGAAGTCACAGAGAACCGCGCGCAGTGAAGAATAATTTGACCGCGCGTACATTTTTTGAGGTTAGAATTGTGTTGCCGGTTGTTCAATTTGCTTTTACCTCGTTTTTACTGTTCTAACTTCTAAAGTTTCTGTTGTGTGATTATGGCATCCAACACAGTAGCATGCCGAAAAGAGAAACGCGAACGTTCTGCAAATTACAGCGATCAGGAAACGAGATTGTTGGTCGATCTAGTTTTGGAATTGCAAAATATAATTGAGAACAAAGTCTCCGATGCTGTTTCGTGGAAGCAGAAACAAGCCGCCTGGGAAAAATTATCCATTTTATTTAATTCCCGTAGTGAAGGCAACATATACCGTACTGCTAATACCCTCAAAGCTAAGTATGAGTCATTAAAAAAGGCTCTGAAAAAAAAGGTAGCCAAAGACCGAGTAGAGATTTTTAAAACTGGAGGTGGCTCCAAAGTTACCGTAGTTTATAAAGATTGGGAGGAGAAGCTGATAGCTGTTCTGAAGCTAATGATTGTAGGGTTGGAAACGGATTTTGATTGCGACATTCATCAGAATGTTCCGAAAAGTAATGCCTAACATTATAATTACTATATTCTATTATGTATTAAAAAATTATATTGCAGCTTCTCCGAAAGAAAGCGAGAATGAGCCCTTGATTCTCGCAGAAGTGATTGCGAAAGCTAATGGTGACAGCACCACGTGTATTTCACCAGACACAGAGGTTGTGTATGCTAATACAGCTTCACATGGTATGTACTACTATTGAATTTTAATTGAATATTATAGTGTAGAAAATTATTGCTTATTAGGTGATGGAAATGCAGTTGGCAATTCAACCGCAATCTGGGATAGTTGGTCTCCTGGATTACTGCGAACCACAAAAAGCTTTGCCCTGCAAACGCAAAACAACCAACTGCATGCGCTGTCAGTGCAAATAAGTGATGTACCTGTTGCGGCCACAAGTCCTAACGAAGCGTTACCTGGTGCTGGTATGTACCTCCTATTGAATTTTTATTATCCTGATTAATTTTTTTTTATTTATTTAGATGCAATTGAAGGCCTCCAACCCCAAGCTAGCAAAAGTACCTCAAGTAAAGACCTTCGGTGCGCCGGTTTGAGGCTACAAAAAGGCTTGGGCATTCAGAAGCGACAAGGCACTCCAAAAAAAAATGTCATCAGCAAATATGACACATTAGCTGATGACAGGCGAAATTTGGTAAAATTACAGGCCGAAGTGGCAAAACAAGAACTGGAGCTGCTGAATGCCCGAGCAATTCATGAGGCTGAAATGAGAGCCATGGAGAAAGAAAGGCTTTCAAAAACCATGGAGTATGAGGAGCAGGCACATAAATTAAAAATACAGCTTCTTGAAAAACAATTAGGACTGGGGCAATAACGTTAATTTTTTTTTATATCTAATTAATTATTTGGTGTAG
This sequence comes from Agriotes lineatus, assembly GCA_940337035.1. Classification (NCBI taxonomy): domain Eukaryota; kingdom Metazoa; phylum Arthropoda; class Insecta; order Coleoptera; family Elateridae; genus Agriotes; species Agriotes lineatus. Next base: position 6,235,115 of record OW679196.1, on the reverse strand, counting down.
TATTTTGTTTTTTTTTGTTTGTTAATAGTAATAATCAACGTAAGCTAGTTTAGTTTTTATAATACATAGGCACTTTTATATTTATAATAAATAACGATAACAAAAATACAATATTTTTATTACTTATTATTACAAAGTTACATGTAAGTAGTTGTTTGTCTTTTCAGAGCAGCAATGATAACAAGATTCTGATACTACTTTGTTTATGTATTAGAAATTTATTTTAGAAACAATTTACAACAAATTAAAGTTAAAGTAAGTATTAATTAATATATAAATTGTGCAGCAATCTTACATTTTAATTAACAATAAATTATAATAAATTCTCAAAAATTTTAAGATTGCATACGTTATGTACTTTCTTTACTTTTCACAATAACGTAGCAAAATACTGCACTAGCTGTCTTTGGATGCTGTCATCATGGGGATGGACAGGGGCATGTGGATTATCAAAGTTTTCAATGTTGTGAGGCTCTTCATCTGGAGGCAGTTCTTCATTTTCCTCTCTCGCTAAATTATGTAATATTGCAGTTGCTACAATAATAGCTTGTACAAGGGGAATACGACAACGCATTCCCACAGATAAAATTGGAAATCTTCTCTTCCATACACCAAACGTTCTTTCAATTACGTTGCGTGTTCGGATTTGAGATTCATTAAATAGGTTTTCAGCAGGTGTGCGCGGATTTGCTAGTGGTATTATTAGATACGTTCGTACTGCGTAACCACTATCGCCTACTAATAAACAATTTTCCATTTCTCTATTTTCAAAACGAGCTCTAAGAATTGAATTGTCGAAAATGTTGCTATCATGAGAAGCTCCAGGCCAACGGGCAACAATGTCGACAAATTTTAGCTGCGAATCACACACAGCTTGTACATTTATAGAAAAATAACCTTTTCGGTTGCGAAAATTTTCTGCAACATTACCCCCTATAATGAAAAATATGATGGGTAATAGTACATATTCATATAAGTAATTACACTGTACTTACCTGGTGATTGGATTCGAATATGAGTACAATCTAGTGCACCAACAACTCTAGGAAAACGAGCTATTGTGTAAAACCCTTCCATTATTGTGTTGCGTTCAGCTTCTGTGGTCGGCAATGCAATATAAAGAGGCCGCAAACTTGCAATTGCATATGCTACTCTTTTAATTATTATTGCTGCTGTGGATTTACTTATACCTCCAAAATCTCCTGCGACGATATACAAAGAGCCACTTGCAAAAAAACGTAAAGTTACGAGGAGCTGAGCCATGGGTGTAACGCAATGATTTCTAAAAAAGGCCCCATACTAACTTTAAAACAAACTACCTATTTCAAAGATGTATCTATCATAACGTTTGATTATTAACTTTACCTATCTGTAGGATGCATTAAATACCCCTCAATTTGTTGCAAAAGTCTTTGCACGGTAGGCTTTTTTAAACGAAATCTACGAAAGAAGTCCGTGTCATCCCATAATTCAAAATGGTTCGGACGTACACCAACTGTATATGGACGACGGTCTGGATTTAAATCTTCCACTATTTCTACTTCCTCCAACATCAAAATGTCGTCAATAAAATCAGCCATACTCTATATTTAAAAAAAACTTCAGAAATTTCCATAAAACTGTAAGGTTGAGGTTATGTTGAGAACAGCTGATCAGTCATCAAAGCACGCGTCCTACTTCGCCGCTATTCGGAACCTGTCGGCTCCAGCTATCTTGAAGTTAAACATTTAACGGGTACTTCATCCTGCTGTTAATTTAACCCGAAAGATAAGCCCAGTAACTCCTAGATTAATTTTATCTGAAAGTTGAAAGACAGAAAAACTCCCTATCTGAAGGATACATCCGATAGTTAGTTAACTGCTACTTTATCTGCACATTGAAAAACCGGCCCTTAGTGGAGGATGTAAATAATGCCCTGAAAATGGCTACGGCTGTGTTGCGGCTTTCACAGGAACTTAATTAATTACAGGGCAACCGCAATCCCGAAATATTAATCAAAATTATAGGCTGGGAGGGCACGTGCAAATTGCTAGTGCGTGCAGGATTTTTTGCTTTGGCAAAGTGGCGAAGTGTAACACAAAACCGACATGAAAACTTCGGGCTCATTATGATACCTCCCCACAGAAAAAAATTAGGGCCGCGGTAAAAGAATATCTGAATAAAGCAAGATTCGAGGAGAAGCTGGAAGCAAACTTCACCGGCGATGTAATTAATGGAAAACAGAGGAGACTACTTATAGCTAAGTTTCTGAATTACATTACAACCTCAGGTGCTCTTTTAGTTACTTCAAGAACCCTCCATGCACTCGTTTTGTTTGAGTTAAAAAATAATTAAAACGTATGTCCAAACTTTAAATTGATAGCTCGCAGTTTAAATTCATCCCCACATCGTAGGCTGGAACACTTTTTAAGAATATTAAGTTTTGTTGTGGTAGTGAAGCTTTTAGAGGCTTCAACATAATTTAGCACACCCTAGGGTGAAACTTAAGATGCCCTTTTTTGCGTTGCTGTTCCTATAAGCGATGCTGAATTATCATTTAGACAAAAAAGGAGAAGGGTTTGTTAACGTCGTTTTTAGGGCCCCGTGTAGAACACTTAAGTTTTTGCTCTACGTGTCAAAAATTTCTCTGGAAGGAATGGGAAAACATTGGATAAAAGTGCAGTGGCCTCAGTGTTTACTCGGTGAAATAAAAAATTTGTTTACATGTTGACATGACCTTGGAAGGTTAAAGTAGATGTGTTCCAATGAATCGTTCACAGAATAAACATGGGGTAGCAGTTGAAAAAGAACTTAGCTAATGCCGTCGTAAATTGTATTACCTTATCTGAATGCGTAATGTTTGCTAAATATGAAGTCTAAATGTAGAAAAGGTAATATTGTGCAGGTGTATGTTTCCACTGTCGATGGAAATGAAGACGGTGTATTAAAATAAAAAAAACATGGAGATCATATTATCGTTATGAGAAAACGCCGAGGTTGGACAAGGAAGAGTTTGAAGTTAATTGAAGAATACTGATTGCGAACACGTAATGAACGAGAGAAAGAGATACTAAGAGACTACTAACGTTTTTTAAGCTTTTAAACATACGACTGGACGTGGATATCTTCTCAGGATAGAAGGCAGCAATGTTCATAATAAGATATTTTCTTCTGATAATAAAAGATACAGAAACAAAGTCAAATTACTGAAACCTAACCCTGAGACTGATGTATCATTAAACCAAAATTTTATAATAGCTAAGATAAAAACTTGAGAAAATGCAGAAGAAACCATCCGAAAATCAAATTGATGCAACTTGCCCACGAAATATCAATGCGAAAGAAGAAGTAGAAACTGATATTGATGAAAATATTTGAAAGCAAAATATGTTTAGAGAAAATAACAGATAAAACATAAATCGAGATTGAACATCCTTCAAATCTGTCCTACTGCCATCGGCAATTCAGCATTTGAGACGACTCAAAAATACTAACAAGCATGGTTGGATGACAAATAGTAAAACTCGTGGATATCCGAAAAACGGATAAACACAACTATGGAGCAAGTACATACAACAATTATTTGAAAATTACTTGAAGAAGACCGTATAATTTTTAAGATATCTGTTTAATATAATCTATCTTCTGTCTGCTTTCAGCCGTTGTCTATCCATTGGATATAGGCCTCTCTCATATTAGACCATCTGTTTTTGTTCTGTGCGGTCTGATACTAGTTTAGCCCAGAAAATTTCTTAAGTACATCGTGTTATCTCAGCTGGGGCCTAATCACACTTCTTCTTTCGCCCCAGAGTCTCCATCGAGTGATGTGTCCGCTCCAATTTTCTGTGTGCCTGTCGACATGACCTGATAATCGCCATTTCAATAAGCTGATTTTTTCTATAATGTCGATTACTTGTGTTTTATGCCTTATCCACTTGTTAGTTTTATTGTCTATTATCGATATGTTCAATAGTTTTCTTTCTATGGCTCTCTGATGTGTCCTTAACTTGTTTATTACTCCTTTAGCCAGTACCCATGTCTTAGAACCAATGAACACTCGTTGTAAATTTTGCTTTTAGTGTCATATGAATTTTTATTTTAGTTTCCCATCCTAATCTGATGCCTATATTGATTTCAGAATCCTGATTTTGCTTTCCTGTTGTTACTGATTGTCCGAGGTATATGTATATTTCCTTCTTTTTGATTGTTTGTCTGTGGACTGCAATTGTGTCATCTGCTACATCCATATTTGTCGTGAGTTGTGTATTTGTGTTATTCATCTGCGGTCTTACTTTGGTCGCCGCTTCATGTAATTCTTCCAGCATTCCTGCTAGTCCCTCCTTATAATTTCCAAACAAGACGATATCGTAGGCAAACCTCAAATTGTGTAGATGTTCTCCCTGGGTGTTAATTCCTTTCTCTTTCTATTTGAGTTCCTTAAATATGTCTTCCAAGACCAAAGTAAACAGCTTTGGCGAGATTACATCTTTTTATCTGACTCCTCTTTTAACTTTAATTTTGTTTGTGAGTTTGTGAACCTTTATAATCATTGTTGAGGTTTTATGTATCTCTTCTATTAGGCTTATATATCTTTGATCCACTCTAGCATATCTTAGTGATTTTATTATGGCCCAAATTTTCACTGCATCGAAAGCCTTTCGAAAATCTATAAACGTCATCCATACGGATATATTGTATTCAGTCGTTTGCTCTATGATCTGTGTGGAGGTATTCAGTAGTACTGAAATTTCTCCAGAAACCAGCTTGTTCTTTTGGTTGGTATATCTCAAATTTTAGCTCCAATCTATTAGTAATGATTCTACTAAATAATTTATATAGTTGAGACAGCAGACTGATTGGTCGATAGTTCTCAAGGGTGAATGGGTCTTCCTTTTTATAAATCAAGACGGCTATTGCGTTGTTTTTATTTTCTTCTTCAGCTGATTTTGCGCTCTATCTTTTACTATGTTACCCCTTTTGCCTTTAAGTTTTATTATTTCTGTTTCTTTGTGTTCTGTCTTTTGAAGATTCTCAAGCCCTTATTGTTCTCCATTAAGGCCTCCACTTGTCTTGTTTGATTCTTTAGTATGTCTTGCTACGAAATTTTTTTTGCTGTCGTATTGATTTTTGCAAATTCTACAGGACAGAAACAAAAAGGGGCTTGCAATAGACAAAAAACGGAAACAGTGATTATCTTTTGTTGTGGATGTAATTGTGTTAATCCTTAGTTGCTATGAAACAACAATGCTATAGTAAATAGAATTGTTTAAAGCCTCGTTTATGCTAATCAAATAATACTAAAATCTTTATCAAGAGTTGTGCCAGCTTCTTGTCTTGGATAGTACACGTAAAGATATTGGGACAAATTCGTGTTACTTTCATGAGCCTGGTGTCTGTAGGGAAGCGATGGAAAATGTGTGCGAGCTCAGATTCAGGATTTAAACCTACCTTGCTACGTGGTCTCTGAAAGCTTATATTTCTGTAAGAATAATCAGAGCTGCATTTTGCTGTACAAGAATTTTATTAAGATGACATTAATAAAAATTAATGTATGTGGGCATTAGAGAATGGGCAAGAATTGCAACAAACAACGGTAACAAAACTGTCTCTAGGAATTCGAGTTGTTCGTGACGACACCTCAAGCGATAGGAAAACTTTCACATGTGTTCGTCTAGAAAGCAACTCCATAAGGGAAAACAATCTTGGTAATTTGGTGCAGAACGCTTAAGGCATTTTTTAAAGAGAAACTTTTCCAAAAATTTATTTCAGAACTAAGTTGGAGAAAATTTACGCATAGAAGCTTAGTTTAATGCTTGTAAATAGCATTTGTCCAGGGTTGTGTTGGAAATAATAAACGACGACAGTTCAAAGATTGGCATCGAGCGTCGGCGTCGATCTATACGCTGGCAAGAGACATATCTCCAGGTCTGCGCCGGAGTACAGGATGTTGATATACATGGCCGCCGTGAGACTATACGAAAGTTTCTTTAAGTACATCTAATCGGAGACTGATACGAAGTTCCGGGGCACTCAAACGAGGCGGGAACTGAAATTTCAGGTTGGCGACCTGAGTTCTGCAAGCTGGATCTGACAAAGGTCGTAATTTGTCGAATTTGGCACTATACGGCTTTCCCAAACAACTAGATTCATGCAACGATAATGTTGACATCACGTATAACATTTCTGCTTGACGCTAATTGACTAACTACTGATCTAATCCTCGCGCCTCGCCTGCAATCTTGCCTCGAAAAGAAATTCGACGAGACGAATTGCGGAACCCCTTCTTCCTTATACAGAAAAATCAGTGACGGTGTCAAACTTGAAACTGACCTAATAGGTTAATGAAATGTTATTTAATAATGCAAGATACTGGGATGATGCGATAAATATGACAAATTAAATGACAAAAATTACCCGTGCAAGCAAAAAATCGGAACTAGCACTAAACACTAAACACGAAGTTTATGGTTGTTACAAAAATAAATTACACAAACGATAATGTGTATATTTAAGGTGAACAGCTTGAAAGAATGGAGAAATAGAATTATATGGGCACAGAAGTGAATTCCAAAAATGAATGTTCGAAAGAAATCACTACAAGAACAGAAAAAGCGAGTGTGTGTACACAAACACGAAAAAGTATTTTGATATGGAGACCTGACTTTGGGATTAAGCATATGGTTAGTTAAATTAGATATCTATGCTATACGCGTGTATGGTATGGAGACGTGGGGACCTATTCAATACTGTAAAAATAAAATAGAAGCAGTTATGATAATAATCTAATATATCTGTAATTGCTTGCACAAATAACACGAAGGATTCTAAAAATCTCATGAGTGGAAGTGTTCAGAAGAACAATTATACAACAAGAAGTTATATCAAAGGTCAAAATGTTTACACTATACCAGGAGAGAGATGCCAACCTTTGTTGGCTAATGTGTAAGAGAAGATCCAGAGGTAAAAGTATTGTGATCAGAAGAAGGATGTCGCGGCTACGCAATCTAAGAGATCGGTTGAATAATACCAGTCTTTTATTTCGAGCAGCTGTGTTCAAAGTAAGAAGTTAAGAACATGTATTTGTATTACTAGGGAGGAAAGTCCGTCACTCCCTCTCGCGGAAGTAGTTTAACACTCGAACGTTAGCCAGAGTAGTTATCATCAGTTATCATCCAAGGGAAAATGAAGACTTTAGTTGATTTGTCATTAATCATAGCCTCCCGTCTCGAATGGCAACGGGAGCCAATGTATTACGTTCACTCCCACTGCCATTGAAACAGAAAATCCCTTAACAAGCGACAAAATGGCCACTTTCGGATCAAGATGTCAAGAAAATATATTAATAGCTAGTTATAGCGGAAAGGGACGTTTAGATGCGCACCTTTAGGCGCTCATTATTAGGCGCGAGCTTTTAGGCGCGAAGCTTTTAGACGCGGGCGCTATTAGGCGCCTGGACGTTTAGGCGCCGCAACTTTAGGCGCGGGGACAGTTAGGCGCCACATGAAAGAAATTAACATTATTCTTGATTTTAAATTTTTTGTTAGGTAATTATCGCAGTCATTAATGTTGAAGAAAAATTCAAACCTTCATAAACAATGTATATTCAGATTTTTACGAGCCTTCAGTGTTTTCAGTGTTCAGTGTAAAGTTGTACAAATTTACATATTGAATTTACATTTTATCGATTATGAACAAAAAGTTATTAAATTTTGTATATGGATAGTTTAACGTAGTGAAATTATATGGTGTGTATAATTCCATCACGTTAAACTACCCATATACAAAATGTAAATAACTCATTTTTCATAATCGATACAATGTAAATTAAATATGTAATTTTGTAAAACTTTAACACTGAAGAAGGCTAGTAAAAGGGCCAAATACATATTGTTTATGAAAGTTTGAATTTTTCTTCAACATTAATTACTGCAATAATTACCTAACAATAAGTTTTAAAATCAAGAATAATGTGAATTTCTTTCATGTGGCGCCTAAGTGTCCCCGCGCCTAAAGTTGCGGCGCCTAAACGTTCAGGCGCCTAATAGCGTCCGCGTCTAAAGCTCTCGCGCCTAAAAGTGCGCGCCTAAAGATGTGCGCCTAAAAAAAAATCGCGCCTAAACGTCCTAGACCGAGTTATAGTTAGGAAGTAACTACTTATTTTTCATAAATAGCACAAAACAACGTGTCTATTGGAATTATTTAATATTTACGTGCGTTTTCAACCATTTGTACTTGATTAGAGCTATCAGATTTACATATTTCGAATTATGAGATTGTACTAGAAGTGGGGATGTTAGGAAATATATTATGTCGTAAATTATTAAATACACACAGAAGTTCTATTTGCCTTAACATCTACTAGGAATTGGAATACTTTTTTTCTTTCTCCGGATTCTTTATGCCTTCACAGTGTGAAAATAAATGTGGTGTTGCTTTTGACCTGTATCTGACTCTCTTACCATTTCCATTGTGATTTTTTTCAATCGTCTATTGTGGACACTTTTAGGATTGTGATTCTTTAATTGATGTTTATCGGCTCACTTTTGGTTATATTTTTATTTAATTGCCTTGGAATTCATTTATACTGCAATGATATAAATGTTTTCTTAGATTTTAATGTACCATTAAATAAATAAATGTACTAAAAATGGCTAAAATGACTCTTATCTTATGGGTTAGGTCTCTACATCCTAGCAAGTATTATTAAATTATAGAAACTAATTCAAATACATTTTTTCTATCAAATTCAATATTTGGATCTTTTTATAATAATTTTAAAAACTAAAAGTTTGAATAATACCCATTTGACTACTGGGATCGCTCCTATGCGATAATTATAGCTATTGGAAACTCAAGTTTAATTATGGCGTTCCAACCTAACAAATTGTGCCAAACAAATTCGCTTTGCTTCGAGGAGCAGTATAGTGTTACCTCGTTACACGTTTCTTAGGTGACAACAAACGAGTAAGTAAATACACGTCGCAAAACAAAACACTCAAGGGACGCACTTGCCGGAAGTTGATATAAAAGAGACGCAAATTCACAATTTTAAGAATAATGCTTTCTTGAATCACTTTCTTGACCTGTTCTGCTGCTCCTGCGATGGATAATAGGGCTCCAAACAACCACAGTAAATCCCACGTCACTGTAGCTGATGAATATTACTGTAATGATTCACACACCTTGCTTGGTTGCCTTCCGATACTTTTCGGCTGCTACTCTGCACCACTCCGTATTTTGCCACGCCCCGCCCTAGGGCTACAAACTGCTCCAGAACAAATCGCTGCTTTATTCACACTCCGGTCAGACTTCAATTACGCTGCCTGCACGTCCAAAACTGCCTCGGAAACACCAACTACGGCCTGACCAACTTCGAAGCACTATTTTACTTAGGCGGAAGCACTATCAACACCAACTAAACTTCTACAGTTTCCACAAGACACTCTCAATAAACTATAGAACTATGAAAACTGGGGTATTTATTTATTGATAATTTCAGTTTAAGTTGGGGAAGCCAAAAGGAATGGTCATCAAGCTTGGCTTTCTATCCCCAAATTGTTTTGTTTACAGACTTTGTTGTTGTCATGACAATCCAAAGCCTATTCTGATTACATTAGTTCACTGCAATGCTAATATGATTTCCATACAGTTTTTAACAAAATTATTGTTACATCGATAGCAATATTGTACAATGATGAAATCACAAATCAGCACATTATGGAAAATTTTTAGATATTATTTAACATTCATGAAATGTTATTAATTACAGTAATAATTATGGAGGCTTAAAATTGTGTTCATAGCAATATATATATATATATATTTATTTATTAAGTAACTTTTGCATTCTGTCTACCTTCTCTGCCAGTAGTAATATGTCTTTATGTTCTTTGCATATCCTTACTATTCCTTGTTAGAAACTAGCTGTAATTTATTTTCTTCAACGCTTATTACTCATATCAGTGTTGTGTATATGTTTTTGCCACTTTTTTTAAATAGTTTTTGTTTCCATCTTTTAGATTTCACTTGTTTCTTTTTCTCTTTCCTAAATATCTTTTTGATTCTGGGTTTGTCGCCCGTCTCTGTATGTCGGCTGCCATATACATTTGGATAAACGACTTATATGTCATATGTCCTTTAATTTTGAATAAGCGGAAAGACACCAACATTTAGTAACTTTTTTTTATTATGTTTGCAGCTGATATTTTGACATTAACGTCAAATTTATCAGTGGCGTAGAACCAAAATGGTTGCCAAATGTAGTTTTTGACATCTTACTAATATTGATTTGGAAGAGAGCAATTTTTTTAAAGTTTCTAAAAATGAAGTGGAATTTCTTAAATGGGAATAAAACATGTATTATCCTGGCTGGAAAGTAAATAAAAATTCAAAAATATGTTAAGAAAGTACTATTATGCGATTTTCCAAACCGTCTTAGTTTACGTAAATACTTTAGGCTTATTTTTTGGAAACAAAAGTTTGCTAAAAATTTATAGAAATACTCTCTGCGTATAGTAATGCCCACATGTTTTTTGTAATTTTCAATTTAAACCTTAAACGATAATAGCTTAAAAAGTGTGGATTTCAGCCGTTTTGTTTTCGATATCAAGATTTCTTATTATAGCAGTATTTACTACAAGGAATATTTTGAAGAAAGAATATCATTTGTTGTATTATTTTATTTCATTAATTATTGGAACAAAATAGCGACATACGTTTAATATTTTAAATAATTAATACGCATTTTACTTCCATAAAATACGTCAAGGCACTGTCATTTTTGTCGAACCTTTGACATTTCTACTACTAGACACCAGCTTTACGGAAAATGGCTAAGTAGATTTTTGCAATTTGGTCAATGTACACGTTACCATTCAGTCTTCTGTCACTATTCTCAAAAAGCTTTTATATTAGAAATATCATCTAGGTAGAATACATTTGGATACCTCGGTTATATCAGGCATATCATCAATTTATGGTTCCGTTTAAAGCAGCGGTAGTATAAGCTTTTTTCCAATTTTCGGTTATACATATGCAGAGCGATTTATAATTCACGCAACTCATATTATAATATCAATATTAAACTTCTCAACCCCACCATTAGAAGGATGTACTACTCTTTGTTTAATAACAATAATATTTTCGGAATCTGGCAACTAAACGTTATGATCGACTTCTTCGGAATTCGAGAATTAGAAAACGTTTCTTGGAACTTTGGAACTAAGTATACACGCTCGGTTTTGGAAAATGGTATTGTTAACCCATCGAAGTCAAAACGTTAACTGCAGCTGCATTCATATTTATCTTTATCGGACTAATTTCTATCCAGTTATCAGGAAGTAATGTTTATTATATTTCTGGTGTGAATTCTGAATTAGTCTGTATAATCTAAAAATTAGTAGTATCCGAAGGTGCCAGGTACAAACATTTACTCTCTTAGCAGTGTTTTATAAATTTTCTACATTTTCGCCATGTTATCTTATCTCGTACAAGTTTGTGTTGCAAATGTTTATTCTTTGTACCCTAATCCCCCATTTTTCAACATTTCCCGCATTATACGGTCATGCACAGCTGCTTTTCCTTTCTTTAGTATTCCGATTGCATCTTTAGCTTAGTTTTAAATTCGTGTTTTGGTTTTCCCTCTGTATTTGTTGTCGTAATTTTTATTTCTTTCTTCTGAGCACAATGGCTTTTGAAAATAGTCTTTCCACTTTTGCCCAATATTATATTATAACTTTCTAAGACTCCACTTTTGTCCTTGATTTGCTTCACTCGTGGTTGTTGGTTTCCTATTCTTAGGTTTCTGAGAACTATGCAGAATAATTTAAAGTTTGCATGATAATATTATTCGATTTTATATCTATAATCTTACTATGGTTTCTTCGTTGCTTGGCGTACTATTGCTGCAACTCAGTTATTTATATTCATGGCATCTTTCATATTTTCCTTCAATTGAATGTTGTTTCCATACCTCTTTCTTTCTTTTTAATTAGATATTTATTTTTTCAAGCCACCTTTTACCGAACGTGTTCTTATGGTATTAAACTTTGAATTTACTAAAAGCTTTCTATCTTTTACAGAATTTCAACAAGAATGGAGAAACGAAAAGAACAAAGAAAATCGTTTTCTAGCAAGTGAGTCCGCCGTTTTCTGGTGCCGAGTAAGTGATTTTCCCTTGTTATTTTTAACGATTCCCAAGTAATAAGTTTGCATAATCACTTTGTTAGCTAGCCATCGAGGAAATTTTTGCTTTGTTGCAAGCCGCTCAAGCTGGCGATCCGATAACTAAGTTTCAGTAAAAATCAGGAAAGCAATCGATTCTGTAAATGAATTCCATCCAATCATGTTTGCTCTGTATGAGTGACGGAAATTAATGAGCACTGTCGTGCTGTATAATCAAGAGTTGGAGTTGAATTAATTTGGAGATCATATCTCTTTTGAATCGGTTAGTATGGGAAGGTAAACAAGGAAAGTTAATTTTATTATAGGATTATTTTTCTCGAAAATTTGTGGCTTTACTTCTTCTTGTACACAATACGGTGTTTACTAGAGAAACAAGCAATAAACTGCTATCTTTAGATGCTGTGTTTTTCCGCATAAACTAAACGTAGGTAACAAAATTGTCTGAAAATACGGTGGCCCTGGTTGTTAAATAAAGCTAAAAATAGTTATCAGCTCTGTTTTAGCAGTTATCCACTTATCTCTGCTAATCCATATTGTATTCGCGTTATTAATATATCAGAAAATAGCAAATATTTTATCAGCTGCTATTGTTGCTAGTATTTGATTAAATAATTAATTAAGGATTGATTTTCAAATGGAGTGTGACAAGACATATGTTTAGATAATTGTGTTTGTATATTGCCCAGAAATTGGCTTGTTGAGATCGTACTTTTGATTTTATTACAGATACTGGCGGGGATCTTCCAAATTAGAGATACGTTTAGTTTTGATCTTTTCATTGGTTATTAAGGTTTAAAGATTAATAATTTAATCTAAATCATGTGTTGTCAGAAAATATTCACGATCAACTACATATAAAAATAATTAGAGAGACAGATATAACACCTTTTGATTTAATGTCGGTTTTAATACGGCCACTTTATTTACGAATGTGGTTGGACCTAATGCATTAGTATTGTGCGGATAAGCTTTTACAGTTTACACGAGAACAGTGTTTCCAAATAATCTACCTTTCCAAGAAGGATTTATATAGGAGTGGGTTCACCTTCATGGCTTTGTTTATGGATTATTTGAACCGACAACTTTCAAAACAAAGTTATAAATTTAAATCAAAGATTTGGAGGCGTCATATAGATGACATACTAGTAATTTGAAAATATGGGCAAGGCGATCTGCAAAAATTCCTTCAGCATCTAAACAGCATAACTAAATCTATTATGTTTACTCTGACAGTTCAAAGGATTACTCAGAAGTAGTTATTTTTATATTCCAGTAATGAAAATGAGAAACGAAACAACATGCAGAGGTATATCAAAGAGTATCACGCGCTTGATATTACATTGTACGTCTATTCCATATACCAGAACCACATAGTATGTTGCCAAGAAGGCATTATTTGCAAGAAAGACACATTTCAGATATACCACTCGAGTCACTGAAATAAAATGTTGCGGAAAATTATTTAGGAGTTCGAGATCGACCTAAAGAACAGGTTCTTCATTTCTGTGTACTTCTATACATCTATTGTAATAATACCCTCGCTTAAAGTGGGGTTTTAAATAAAATATAAAATTTATAATTAGAGCAAGGGATACTACACTTTATGAAATACACGTTTTAATTGAGAATTGCTTGTCAAACTCAGGGCAAAAAAATGTAATAGTAATTACCCAAAATAAATGGTTTATTGGTCTTTTGTTGTTTAAGTAGAAAAATTTGTATGACAAATAATTTGTTCTATTACAATTACTTTCTGATATTAGGGCAAATGCACTGTTCCCAATTGACAGTTAAATAACCTCTAAATTTAGTGCAGTAAAGAAGATGATCCGTCAGTGCAAAAATACCGTAAAATTGAATTTTAAATACCAAAATGGCCAGAAAGCATCAGGTAAATACAATGAATTCTGTGACGTAGCAACGGCTAACCTCATTTTCTTTCTAAACCCACGCGTGATTCGTTTTTGTTCAATTTCCGGCAAAAACTGCAACTGCCGTTTCAATTCGTACTTTTTAGAGACGCCAGCTAAATTATTCGAAGCTCAATAAACCTGGGACTCTGGAAACATGTTGAACTTCTCGGAAAAAGTCTATTCTTGACAAACGCCAGTTTCTACAAGGCTGCTGCTTCTAGTTTTTATAGAATCCTACCTTTTCTGAAGAGGTACTCTGATGTTGGTTAGCACACTGAAAGGACGCCACGGCAAATACTCGCTTGGATACGGCTTGCTAATTCTAATTATTCTACCCAGGGATAGCTGGGGGCCTCCTCTCCATGTAGCACAAAATAGCTGCCATTCGAAGTCTGGAACTACCCCAAAATCTTCACCGATGTAGACTCGCACTCAACGAAGCACCTGGTGGAAACTTGCTGGCCAAATTGCACTATTTTGGGAGCTCTTACACTTCGGAAAATTACACCCACAGATGCCCAGCAACTTGGTGAATAACTTTTACAGGAAACTGGTATCACAAATGACTTTATTCACAATTTAATAATTTAATTAATGTGGAGCTTAATTTGCCCCCAACACGAAAAATGTAAGCTTGTTTGATTCATTATGACAATTGACTGTCTCGTAACTAAGTAACTAGATTTACAATTGTTTAAAAGAAATTAGGTTTGATTACATGTTTGAACTTATGGACTACAGTTTCACGACACTATGTTCTGCTTTTAATTTTCACTTTGGTTTATAATGCACTAATACACCTGAGTCCTTTTAGCATCTCACTAATTGTCTTTCGATCGGTTGCCTTACATTTTCCATTGTTCTATTGCAATTACTGCTTTGCTAGAATTGTTTTTTCGTTTACCTTTCAGTTAACTTGCGTTTGCTGGCTTGTAAACTTTTAATATATAATGCTCATGCAAGGTCTGTATTTAACAAATTATTCTGTATTATTTTATTCACATTATGTTTGACGTTATTAAGCTCAAATCCGTCAGTTACAAATTAAATTGCATTGGCCTTTGTCATATCTGAAACTCTGAACGTAACGCTTCTGAAACCTGCCGTCTTATCCCATGCTAACTTTTATCTCTCAAATTATCAGTTACTGCTGCTCACATCAAGTGCACTTATTAATGTAAAATACTAATTATCTTGCAATAAATAAAATATTCAATTCTGTGCTCATTTTGACCTTATTCATTCTGTTATTTAGGCAATTAGAATTGCTGTGGGCAGTAAACCATTACACTAGACAATAAACAGAATAAGCAAACCGTATGAAATGGACACAACCATTAAATTTAACACTACCGTAAAATCAATTACCTTAAATACAACCTAAAAAGCAGGTTTAAAATTCCAAAATCTGCATTTTACAGAATGAGTGAACAAAAAAAGCTTACTTTCTTACCCCTGACAAAGACGGGTTGGGATTGGTAATTTACAAAAGGAAAGAGGTGTGCTACTTCTACATTAATGACACTATAGTTCATCTATAAATCAGCAGTAGTCGAGTTTTTCTAAATGCTTCATATTTGTACTTCAATTTTGAAATGCCATCGTATAAATTGAATGAACTAAGTATAATCATGCACGAAGAAAATTCGGTTCAAAGATACATTGAAGATACTGCATTGTTACGATTGTATGGTGCATTCATACGATTTTAAGGTCTACACTACTCAGTTCGTATTTCACGCGCTGGCACCGCACTTACTTTCTGGCCTTGCAGCGCAAAGTTTTATAAGCTCCCATTTGTTTCCGGAGCGTTCCTTTTCGATATTGCTCGGCGAAACGGCATGATGCTGTTTTAGCGTTATAGAAAGTTTAGGAGAATTTATGAGCTGCCGTTGGTTTGTTTGAGTGATACTTACCTACGCTTTTTGGAGCGGATTCGAATTCCCGAAACAGTTATGAGAGAATTTTAGTTCCATGCCATTTGTCGGTGGAGTTCACGCTGCCGAGTGTTTGTTCGCACCTTGCTTGGAAACTTCCCAGGGTAAGTAACAAGTCCGTTTCGAACTGCATTTAATTTCGTTTGTATGCTATCTTGGATCTTTTTTTCCCTTATAGCAGCCAGTACCGGAGGGCCGATTTGGGCATAAATTGCAGAAGTGGCCATTTCTTCTACGTGCGGGATGCTTATGGCGGTATAGGGCTGTATTAGGATCGTCATGGTCGCTTTAACCCCTGATGCGTAGGCTTCAAAAGCACAGGAAGAACCCGACACGGAAGCCTATTTCCAGGTCTAAGTCTTCCCCCGTCGTGTTGCAATTTTCTTTGGCGATCAGTTTTCGGCCCGAGATTGTATGGCTTAATCTGTTCGTTTCACTAACACGTCCAGGAAAGGTAAGCGTCCATTTTCTTCAGTTCCCATAGTGAATCTTATTTTGGCATGGTAGTTGCTTAAGTGTGCCAAGAAAGTTTTAAGAGCTGTTTTTCCATGGGGCCATATAATGAAAGTGTCGTCGACGTAGCGGAACCAGCATTTAGGTTTGAGATGGCTGGACTGAATAGCTCCATCTTCAAAGGCTTCCATAAATATGTTAGCAATGACTGGAGATAACGGGGATCCCATAGCGGCTCCTCCCTTTTGCTCGTAGGACATTCCTTCCCAAAGAAAGTAGGTCGTCGTGAGGCACATCCTTACTAACTCTGGGACGTCTTCTCGGAGTCCTTGAGGAACGAAGCATTGTTGTATGAGATTTACCGAATCTTCTACTGGTACGTTGGCGAACAGGGATTCCACATCGAAACTGATCAACATGTCCTGGTCCGTTACTTCCAAGTGAGCTAATATTTCCACGAAATGTTCAGAGTTCTTCACGTAGGATTCTGTTCTGCCTACGTATCGTTGTAATATGTTAGCGAGGTATCTGGCTAGTTCATACGTAGGAGATCCGCAAGTGCTAACAATTGGCCTGACTGGAACTGCTGGTTATTGGATCTTCGGAAGTCCGTAAAGTCTGGGCGGTCTAGTATCGCTAGGCAGTAGTCGTCGATGTTCCGACTTTGGAATTAATGAGCTCTTGATAGCTCCTCTAATCTGGCGTTCTATCCTCGATGTGGGGTTCTTCTTCAGTGTCAATTGCTACCGAGAAGACGGCTACCGCCTTAGTAACACATGGAAGGTAGCTCTGCAAAGCCAATCCATCCATAAACAAGTTTAACGTGAGCAACCAAGCGAAAAAACGACAAGTCCCAACAACATATTAGATCTACATGCGCAGCCAACCGTAACGGTTTCTCGGTATATAATCAGGAGCAAAAGGCACCAACATCAGTTTTTAGAAAACTTCTGAAGAAGCTGACAGCATGAGCAGCGAAACGTCAAGTTCAAATCGACGACCACGGCATAACCCGGAAGAACCTACCATTATTATTATTCTGTTCTAGTTGCGATTTTTTATTGTTTTGTTCAAAAATTTTATTCTTAATAAACCCCTTCTCTTTAAGCAATGGTTTGCACGTCTCCTGCTCTAACTTTATATTCGTTAGCCTGTTCTGCATGCTAAGTCTATGTTATGTATCTCTATTTAATGACAGGTTTTATAATAGTTTAGTTCTATCGCGGACTGAAATGTTTACTTAACTACCTGTCGTTACTGTAATCTCATTAATTCGTTTTGGAAAACGTCCTTTTGATCTTCGCCCTTCCACTAAGTCTTACACAATTAATATCTCTAAAAAATCACTTTCCGGGATTTCTTCAGATCTTCACGATTCAGGATCCCTAGATGGCAAAATAGTATATTATGTGATAAGTGGTTGAAATAAAATTTCAATGAGCGAAGCGAGTTGAAAAAAGGAACTCGAGACGTTGAAATTTTATCAGCCACTAGTTGCGTATACAATTTTTTCGACGAATTTTCACAAATTTTAACAAATTAATGCACTTTAAAAAAAATACATAATGTGACATTTCTTTGTCAACAATTGAATGTCAATTTGCAATTCCGGTAGTCTGAACATTTCAATCTCTAGTGGTTGAAATGCGATTTCAACCACCGGCATCACTGTCAAAATGACTGATTTCAATGGCATGAGTAGAAAATAGTATATTAAGTTATTAGGAGCAAAAGTTATACTTTATGTGGCGTGGCTGCACGGGTTATCTACCGAGCTTGCGAGGCATATAAGTACAGCCGTGCTACATAAAGATACTTTTGCTCCGAATAACATATAGTATTTTTCTTTCAAACGTTAATAACAAATTATTTACAACGTTGTGAACAAAATCCGAAAAAAATACTTTTATTTGCCGCTGACGTGCTGAATACACTTCTGGTCAAATATACCGATGTGGCCACAATTATATATAACAGCAATGAGATAACATGAATAACAAAATAAAATGCTTGAGTAAGAAAGAGATGGCCATACGAAAAAATTATTTTAGTAGGCATGTTTAGTTGACAAATGTCATAATTAAATTAAGCGTCAAGCCTTCTAGAATATTTGCTACTATGTTTATCTCTTTCTTACTCAAGCAATACGAATTATTTTCTTGTTCATGTTATCTCATTGCTGTTATATATAATTGTGGCCCCATCGGTATACAAAGTAAGTACCTTAAAAAATAAATATCTGTGAATTTTTGTTTTATCTCAAGAATTATTAATTAAATAAAAGTAATATTTTGTATATAATGCTGGTTTTTACCCCTGACGAAAATAGACATAGTTTGGATCCAATATATACAGGGTAGATACCTTAAAAATGCATTTCTTTTTTCTTTGATATTTTCAAAATTTCACTTGCGTTTTTGTTATAACTGCGGACAGCCGAACTGGTTCTTGAATTTTCTCTATCACCAATTTGTTTTTTAATTTAGGATTTATTGTGTACCTCAATTAAATAGATTAGTAGTACCCTCTACTATACACAATTAGATTGTAATTAATACTCCATACAATATTCTTAAATATTTTGTATAGCAGTCCGGTATCTCTGAAGAATTCCAGTAAGTTGTAGGTTTTATGTTCATCGTTTTCCAACGCTTTTTTAAGATTGAGACAAATATTATGTTCGTACCGTTGTTGAAAAATTTGGGCATTGTAGTATGACATGCTCGGTTAGAGTAGTGTTATAGGTCTCGAAAGGCGTTTGTTCCATTTTTGGTAAGGTAGTCATGGGTTAATGTTGTATGCCCTGTACGAAGTCGTGTTATAATTATTTGCTCTCTTCGGTTTCTCTGTGACTGCCACTTGCCTATGTCTTCTTTTATTTTGTTCACTTTGTTATTTGTGGTTTCCTTCCAGTTGGTTTCCATTTGTTGATTATTTTCTTCTTGATGATGTTTGTATAGTCATATGATAATTTGGTTGTCTAGTAGCTTGGTGTTGTGCTTTTTTCGCTCTTTTGTAGGCTGCTTCATTTCCTGCTATTATTGTGTGTCAAGGTATCCAGATAAACGTTGTATGTTTGTTTCTTTCCTGTGATAGTAAATGTATTTTTTCTCAAATTTCAAACGGATAGCATACGATTTGTTTGTTCGTTTAGTTACTATTTGCCAATGTATTTGATGCGTAGCAATTTTTACTGTAGAATTTAGTTCAGTAAAAATACACACGTTTGTGGAAAACAATAACCTTCCTTTATTTTTAATTTAAAGAAATAAACAAATATACACAAGTACACATTCGTTAATATTCCACAAATGCAAATACAAAATACAATTACGTGAGGTGATCGAGCTGATCTGGAACGATTGATCCCAAAACTAGGCTACTCCAGTTTATATAACCACTGTTTGAATGGAAGGAACCCCGTCCATTCTTTCGGATACAATATCACCCTTCGCTCTATTGTGACAGACACGTTTGAGATGCTACTTCCGATAATAAAACGATTCTGGTCATTGGGTGCGCTTCTTTCATACTCCATAATTCATGACCGTATTGTGACCAGGGTTGGTCATTGCTGTCTGCCTGGAATTTGCGTCACAAGGATATTTACGTAACCTTTACTTTTGTCATTGGGTGCTCCTACGCTTGTGACATCCGTCGTGCTATTTTTTGAATTTATACTTTGACGTTTTTGACAAGTTAGTCTGCATTGTTTGATGACGACACAAATCACATTTGGCATCTAACACTTTTTGTTCGCATATGTCGCACTGACGTTTATAGGCCATTCGTCACTCACGTTTTAGATAGCACTGACGTTTACAAATTTGGAACTGCACTTAATGTCAAGTTTCAGTTGATTTAGAATTGTACTTAGTGTCAAGTTTGAGTGGATTTATGACCATCCCTTGCATGACATGCGTTTTTAAGTCAATTACCTTGGTACGCTACATTCGCTTTTCCGCGCAATTATTCTCAGTACACGCCTCCAGCACCATAGTTCATATGCGTCGATTCTTCTCTTATCTTTTGCTTTCATCATCCATATTTCGGAAGCATAAGTCATTGTTGGCATACGTTTTTACTGTACTTTTTTTTATATTCTCTCTTTTTGAATCTTCTCCAGTTTTTTCACTAGTGTACGTCCAATTTCAATACGTCTCTTTATTTCACTTTCACTCTCCTGCATTGTACATCAGTGAGCCGAAATATACAATGTGGTTAACTTCTTTAATGCTTGAGAGATGTTGAATATCTTATTGTTCGAAAGGTAAATAATTATAGTTTTAGTTTACTTCGGTTGATTTCCAATCCATATTATTTGCTAACTTCTAATTTTGTAATAAATATCATTGATTCTGTATCTCAATTAGTTAATACAGTGGTATCATCGGCATACCAAAAATTATTAATTTCAGCACCACCTGTTGTTGCTCCTCCTTTTCAGTCGTTTAAACCATCTGAATATTTACTTACAATCTACCTTGAACTGTAAGTGAATATTTACGTACCAACATATTAGAAATTGCCTTTTCACGGTCTGCTGAATTGTGAGACAAACGCTGTTAGTTTTAAGGTTAATAGGCGGTATGTTTATCTATTAAGTTTTCCTTTGTCCAGTTTTAGGTTACCTAATTTATTAAAATACGGCATAAAAATGTCATTTTCATGGATCGTGGTCAATAATTCAATTTTAACTCATTATTTATAACTTTTCGTTGATTTTCACAGGTAATGCAACCATTGTATTAACCGTGAACTAAGCAACTTTTATCAAGGTGTCACTTAAAGTTTATAGTACGTAATATAACATTTTAGTAACATTTGTGTTATCAAGGGAGCGATTCAAATTGCACCGCCATTAATCGGATTTGATTCTAATATAGCGTTTACACTTTGAGAGTACAGCTATGTATTGCTGTGACTATTCAACTCACTTGTCATCTATTAAAAACTGACCAATAAAAACACAAGATTTGACGTTTTTGGGCCAATAAAAATGAACTACATTGACAATTTTCACTAGTGAAAATAATCGACAATTTTCACTAGTGGTATAGTGAATATTTTTTGACAATTTTCACTAGTATAGTGAATATTTTAAACAAATGTGATTTTTATTAGAAAAAGTCAATAGTAGTGTTTTGTTACTATAGAAATTGCGTAGTTTGTTGCTAGATTTACTGAAAACTAATTTGAAAAAGTAGGTCGGTTCAGTGAATAGTTCCTCGAATGCCATTCTTAGTCAAGGTTAAGTAGAATATTTTTGCGGTGGTATCACTACTCATGGTATTATAAGTGATAGTTGCTTGTATGTTACACATTTATGCTACTAAAGGCGAATAAGTAACTAATAAAGTTCATTTTGCGAAGGATTTCCACAACACAAACTGATCTCCTTACCGCAGGATTTATAGAATTATTTGTACTTAGTAAAATTAGTTAGTTTAAAGGCAAGATTTAGGAAATTCTTATTCTTAATGAGCACTTACCTCTAATAATTTAGTATAAAAATAGGCAAATTACACAAAATATAACATTAAATTCAAAATTCTTGACTTCCGGAAGAATTTGAGGTTATGTTTGGCAATATCAAGCTACAATATGCTTGTAATTCCATTTTCTGTCACACAAAGAGCCCGCAAAACGTATAGGGACACTTATGTTAGTTCTAGAGAGCACATATAACACATTTGGACAAAGGTCTGTGTATGCCAGTGTACAACGCAGTGCAGTTTAGTGTGTTATAAAAAGAAGCGTAGCATACGACATAATAACTAGTAAAATGAGCAGGGTCACATCACTCTAAAAGACACCATCGGAGCACTGGAAACATTTTGGGTCATCACTGCAGGTAGAGACTGGATTCAGCAGGCGTTATGTCCCTAATTGAGTGTCTACAAACACACAAAATTAAGTAGGGCACATATAAGAGCTACGGGTTTACTTACCAAGGAAGATGGAACTGCGACAAACTAAACGGAAACTGCAGCTCAGAGACATGTTGGAAAGAGATGTAGATAGACATCCTTAAGGCCTTCTTGTGCTGACAAAATAGTTGGGTCCCGAGATATCAAGCAAACAATACAGGGCGTTGTAACATACACAATGTTGGCCCACTACTTTATGGAGAAAAATTACCTCTTGAAGATAACGTTTGCTCAGGTGCAGCAAAGGTGCAGCAATCCGTTTCCGGTGCTATCTCTGAGTTTTGGGTTGCGGCAGAGTCCCGGTGGTGCAAAAAACGATTGCGGTCGAATTACGCTAAAACAGTGGCGAATTTAGTTTTACGATTAGATTTAAGAATTCTATACAATTAATTAATACAGTTTTTCATATCGCGATGTGCTTCTGTTTATAAAAATGTTACGTATTGTTAACAATTGTTGTAAAAACTTATGTTAATTTAAACCAATTACTGCGGAGAGATTTATCTGTTTGTACGAATATATAAATAAAGCTCGACTAAAAAATTAAGAACTTCTTGAATTTACTCCAACACTGAACATTTGTCCGGAGTCGGTTGAAATGTTAGGTTAAGTTGCTTTGTTTGTGACGTAATTTTTGTATTTTGTTCGTCGTTTAGTTACTTACGTAATAATAATCGTGTGTTAATTAGTCATGCTCAGGGCAGGGTTCCAAAATCAATTCTGAAGAAGGTAAGGGATATCTGCGAGTAGCTAGTCAATTAATCAATTATTATTTTTAATGACATACACCTAGCAAACCATTTTCATAGCAGTATATAAAGTTTCATTAGGTAACACATGATCATAAAAGGCAAACTCTAGATTTCCTAACGGCTACAGCATTATAGATTCAAATATGGTAGGGCCAGCAAATTTCTGTTCTCCAGAAAATTTTAATGATCCTGAGCAGAAATTATGATTTTATACCAGCAACGTTTTATTCATAGTTGTAAAACAAACTCAGGTAAAAAATTGTAAAACTTAGGTTTAACCTAAATTGATTGGGAGGATGGGAATAGTAAAAAAGGCAACGAAATAATAATAGAAATGAAAAAGGTTTCCTTACATACAAAGGTATGGTAACGAGAGTTGGACTTTAAACTAAGGAGAAAAATAAAGTCATTTTGCTACAGTAAAGCTTTAGTGATTGGATGAGCGGGCAGAATGATCATTGAAGAAAAAGATAAAACCAAAGAACTAGAAGAAGACACCCGGACAAGGGACGCATTCTAAGAAGAGTAAAGTTATTGAAAACGATAGAAGAAAACATTGAAAGCAGAAACCTAAGAGGGCAACCTTGTTTGCAATACATAGACTAGATTGTTGAAGGCAGGGCAAGTAAAAACTATGAAACAATAAAGATAATATTCGCAAATTAAGTAGAATCAATAGCTGACTAAGAAGGAAGAGTGTTGGAAGTTAATTTTAAATTAGTTTGTAAAGTTTTAATCATAAATATCAAATAACGATTTATACTATAATTATTTTAAAATGTTGTGAGACTGGCCAGAAAACTTTTAAAAGATACAAAAAATATTATACTTCTAGTAATTATTATGTGGTAAACAATTTGGTTATAATTATATTAACTAGTGTTTCTCTAATGTCGTTGATTTATTTGATTCAGGAGATGCGTAGCTTTTATTTGCATCTATACATTTTTCAGTTGTTAGTTAGTCGTTCATCTACGTAATAGGTACATGTAGTATAGCAAATAGGACTACATTGTTATGTGTTTTTTGAAAATGCTCGACAAATCTTCATCTCGAGTTTTGTCCTTAGTATGGATTTCGTTATTTGCAGTTCTGGCATAGATTGTATTAAAACTTTAGAATAAGGACTAAAATATTATTCTGAAATTGTTCTATTCTATTTTGATATCATCAAATTTGATTTAACCTTCTAAATTAACTTTTCTCTAATATGCAAATATTAACGTGGATAACTACTGGATTATGATTGCACTTATTTCACCCTTGAATGTACCCCTTCGACTTGAGCAGATGTAGTAGATCCGATTGTTTTAAAGATTGGGATCTTTTATTCTTCTTTACACGTTAACTTTTGCACAAGAAGTTAGTTACGTTACTACGATTGGCTTTTATTATTGGTCTATCCGCATTTTGCTTAGCCGTTTCTTCCACTTTGTGCCCTAGGTAGCCTTCCATCCTACCATTTCTTATTTTAACTTGAATATGCGACATTTGAAGTTTTTCCCTTATTTGTGTATTATTTTTCTGTCTCTTAGACTGTATTTTGTTTTCTTAGAAATTTCATCCTTTTTTATTTTGTGTTAAGTTCTAGTGTTCATTTCCATATAACAAATTAGGCACGGTCGCACCTTATAGCGTGTCATTATTGTTTTCGGTAAAAGTTTATCACTGCAGTATACTATTGAGCTTTGTTTTGCACATTTATATATGAAACCCGTTAAAATTCTATTTATACCTGCAGAAATTCCTTCTAATTATGTTTATGAGGGTATCTCGGCTGAAATATTTTCGTCATCAGCGCTACCATTATTTTCACGGAGGAGGAAATTGGGTGAATTAGCGGACTTAAACATTTTCCTCGGTTCGGAAGACAAAACAAAGAAAGCCCTCACTTCCACTCCAAGAAGTGAGTCAGCTCAAGATGTTTAAGAAAATTTCTCAGAATTTGTTTGTACGCCGGAGAGATCCTTTAAGCGAGATGTATCAGGGACGTATTTAAATAATGCAGCGCCGCTGCCAAGAATTCCAAATGCGGCACACACTGCTTCTGCACTCGGCCAACAAAAAATCGTTAATATCATACTTTGGGGGTACTTCCAGATCTCTGCAATCGTCCACACGCCGATTTGAGTGTTTTAGGGTGCTCCCACCGTTATCCATTATTTGCTACTAGGGTACTATTGCATTGGAAAGAACAACTTGGGAACAGTTTTCGAACCCCTTATAGCTTCCTTTCGGCTTTAAAATGAGTTTAATCACAGACTAATCGATACAAAGACGTCTGGATTTAGTGTAGACCATGTTCTTAGAAAAAATAAGTTCAAAGTAATTTTACATTAAAGATTTAAAATATTTCAGGTATGAAACATTGTTAACTAAGTTAATAGATTTCTTAAACCATAAATCATTCTAAACTTTTTTTTAAGTTTCTTTTTTATTAGAATACCGCCTTTCCATTTTCCTATGGATATTCTCGTAGAAAACCTCCATGAACATTAAATAAGAAGGGTCACAAGATATAACCTTGACGCACTCCTTTACGTATCTGACATTTGTTCTATAATAATTGGTCATTAATTCGTATATCTAATAGTCCTGTTTCATATAAATGTTTTGTTAGCAAAACTCAATGTTGAGGTACCTCCATGTCAAGCAAAATCTCCCATAATTTTAATCAGAGCACATAGTCAAAGGCTTTTGTATAGTCTACGAAAAAAATATAAGTTTTCGTGGTAAATTATCTAGATTTTTCTATGATTTGTCGTACATTTAGTAATTTATAAATTTTTTATAGTACAATACTTATGACTTAATGCGTTGTCTACAATGCTGAAATGAAATCAACGCCTGCAGCTTGAAGTAGTAAATTTCAGAGAGCTTCAACTCTATGGAGATCTTTGTTGTGTGATAGTAGGGTTTTTAAAAATCTGGGGCGCGATTGACCCACGAGGATAGTCGCCAGCACGACAGAGTCGCCCAAAATTCGATCTGGGATATGACTGACTCACGGAGATGTCGCCAAGACAACAGAAATGCGAGAATTTGAGGATAAACGTTGATCCACGGAAATGTCCGCACAGCTTGCCACGCATGTAATTGTTGTGGGTATACAGTCGATTATTGGGGCCCACGGCACTTAACCTGCGATAACAAGATCGACCAACATGTTTAAGTAGTTCGAAGTACAAATACGGTTAAATACCGACCATGCGTTTACGGTAGAATTTCATTCTGTTCGCTCTGCGTATAATATATATGGATTTTCTGGACTTACATGTCTGGCTTTTTTGCCTGTTTGCTGATCTGACTGTGTGCCCGTTTCATGCCACGTTCTTCCACTCACGGGACGAGTTTGTAGGCGTATGATCCAAATTTATGCAGTGGGGAAATTTACGTAATCAAATGGACCTCTACGAGGGGCACTGCTAAAGTTAGCGGAAATGTAAAACAAAACACAAATTACGTTATGTAAATCGCTTTATTGCTTCTCAAAATATTCCCCTTTAAAATCTATACACTTTTGCATCCGGTGAAACCAATCTGCAAAACACTTTTTCCACTCTGAGCGAGGTACCTCCAAAACAAGTGATTTAAATGCTTCAACGGCTTCTTCAGGCGATGAAAAACGCTCGCCAAGCATTTTATTTTTGATATATTCGAATAAGAAGAAGTCATTCGTCGCTAAATCAGGCGAATATGGACAATGAGTCATTAATTGGATGTTGTTACTGGTCAAAAACTCTTCTGATTTCAGCGATAATTTCTGGCAAACAAATTGAAGTATACCAGTCAGCATTAACTATCCTGCGATCCTCTAATGCAACAGTTGTAACATGGCCCGCTTTTCCGAAGAAACAAGCAATCATTCTTTTCGAAACGCTTCTTGAACGCACCACTTTTGTTGGTTTAGGTTCATTTTGAAACACCCATACAGTCGATTGCTGTTTAGTTTCAGGCTCATATGAATATATCCCAGATTCGTCACCTGTTACGATGTTATATATAGAATTTGAACAACCACCTTCAAATTTTTTTAGCATTTCCTTGCACCACTTGACACGTGCCTGTTTTTGTTCTTCTTTAAATTGTGAGGGATCCAACGACTACAAAGCTTCCAGACATGCAAATGATCGTGCAAAATCGTATGTATTTGTTTCGCCGCAATGCCTAAGGATGTCTCTATCTCACTATATGTCACATGCCAATCTGATAAAATCATTTCAAGCACAGCATCGATATTTTTCGTGACAACAGAGGTGCATGAACGACCTTCGCGAAGATCGTCATCAAACGTTGGTCTTCTACGCTTGAATTCTGCGAACCATTTGTAAACGGTAGTTTTGGATGGTGCTTCATCCCCAAATAACGAACTAAGTTTTTCCATACATTGGTGCGGTGTTAAACCGTACCAAAAATCATAAAAGATCATCACTCAAAAATCACGATTCGAAATTTTCATTTTTCACACAATTATTACTCTGTTAAACTCTGTTGAAACGAAACTGCTTGGTTTGAAATCCAACTGTCAACTGAATTATAGATTAAAAACGTCCAAGTTTACGAATATGACAATTGAAGAACGCTGGCAATGCAAGGAGTACTCGATTCCGCGAACTTTAGGAGTGTACTTTGTACCAATGGTAAATTCAGCAATCAAATGGAGCTCTTAAATCAATATGGCGTAATTCCATAGAGGACGTTCACACACTACCAAGGAAGTTCTGGTAATTTGAAGAAAGTCACCAGTTGAAAAGTGAAAAAAATGACGAACATTGTAAATGAAGAATCATTTGTTGAAGCACTGCATAACAACAAGGAGGTCGTAATAACAACTGCACAAATACGCTTTGGAATGATATGAACCATAACATTAAAAAAACGATAGAACTATGCACAGCCACAACATCCATCAAACGCTAATATTAGATGTGGCTTAAGGTAGTACTTCTGCTGCAACAGACAGTGACCATATCTACAGAATTTATTTGTGGATCTTCGAAAGACATTTGATAGTGTCCAGTGATATCGTCTATTGAAGATGTTAATCTCGACGGGCGTACTGGAGCATCTCGTCTACCTATTGTTGAAATTATACGAAAACGGCACAAGTGCTGTCAGAATAAATCGATTCAAATAATATTCACAGAGGTAGAGAGCAGTTTCCACTATTGCAAATATGTATTAATTATTTTTGTAATGAGAATAGTTTTAGAGATGTGGAATACAGGTATATCCATCTATAGGATGGACCGAGCTATGCTAACGATACCACTCTTTTCACACTCACCAGATATGATATATATATATATATATATCCGCTTATAGCGTCCTTCTACGCCCTACGGTTCTCAATTGCCATCCTCTCCGGTCCATCCAGTCTTCTGCTACCAAATTTCTAGCAGACATCGCTTTCTGAATACCGCTCAGCCAAGTTGTTTTTGGTCGTCCTCTTTTTCGGCGTTCTAGAGGGGTCCACTGGAATATTTGTTTAGGGATTCTTTCGTCACCCATTCTTTGTACATGGCCATACCAAACTAGTTGTTTTTGTTGTATGTCCTCAATGATTGTTGTTTCGATGCCCATAAAGTCTCTTATTCTTTCATTTCGAACTCTCTCCAAACGAGATACACCCGCGGATCTTCGCCAGAAGTCCATTTCAATGGCCCGTAGCTTTCTTTCTAAGCTTGAATTTATATGCCATACTTCGCATCCGTATAGTGTCACGCTTCTGAAGATGGAGTTATAAATTTGTTTTTTTCTATTTTTTGGGATGCGCCTGTTCCACAAGATTGAATTTAATGCACCGATTACTTGCCTCCCTTTTATCATTCTGCCTTCAATTTCTCTTTCTGTTCTTCCCGAGCAACTTATTTTGGTTCCTAGATAGGTATATTCCTGACATGCGTTTATTTTAGTTCCGTCGTCGAGTATTAGGTCTTCAAAAGGTCCACCTACGCACAGATAGTTAGTTTTATTGTAATTTACGCTCAATCCCCACTTATTGTATTCTTCAATTAGTTTCCTGCTCATATATTCTAGATCGTATTTGTCTTGAGCTATCACGACCTGATCATCAGCAAAATGTAGGGTGTATAAAGATGTTTCATTTGTTATTGGAACTCCCATACCTTGGCATTTATTTCTCCATATTTGAAGGGCATGGTTGAGGTAAATTTTAAATAAGGTAGGCGAAAGTGGACAGCCTTGCCGGAGACCTTTGGTCACTTCAAATGCTTCTGATAACTGCTTTCCGATCTTCACCTTTGATTGTGAGTTTTTGTAAAGTTGTTTTATGGCCTTTATTACTGTGGTGTTTATAGCTGTTCTTTCTAGCGTTTGCCATAGTTTACTGATTGGTACACTGTCGTATGCTTTGGTTAAATCGACGAATAGCAGGTGGGTTTCCCTATCTGTAGCTAGCTTCTTTTCAATTAATTGTGTTAGGCAAAATAAATTATCTACGCACGACCGTCCTGCTCTAAAACCGGTCTGCTGTTCTATCTCAGTGGGTCCGTATTCTTGTTCTACAAAGTGTTTTAACGTTTTGCTATAGATTCGACTTAATGTGCTTGTAACCGTTATGCATCTGTAGTTTCCACACTTATTTCTTTGGCCTTTTTTGTAGATAGGTGTTATCCATCCCATCTTCCAAACGTCAGGAACATGTTCTCCGTTTGCATAGCTTTCGAACAGTTCTGTCAGTCTTAGTATTAATTTTTCAGAACCGTATTTAATTAATTCGACCGGTATATCTTCTGGGCCGCATGCTTTTTTATTTTTCATAGAAAATACTGCTTTCTGTACAATTTCTTTTGTAATAATTACCGGTTGTCCTTCTACTCGATAGGTGGTTGGAGAGCGTGACATATATTCTTGTCTTTGTTCTGTAAGCTCGTTCCTATAGTGCACCGCCCAGTCTTTCATGCTAATTAAGGGCAGATTGACCTTTTGTACGTCATTCGTCTTTACACTCTTTATGAATTGCCATGCTTCAGATGATCTCGTTCCTCCCATGTACATATCTATCTCTAAACATTTATTTTCCCAGCTTTGGTTTTTTTCTTCTAAAATCATGCGTTTGAACTTTACTAGCTCCCGCTTATACTGTGTCCTGTCCTCTTGTGCTTTTGACGTGATCCATTTTTCGTAGAGTTTTTGTTTAAGTTTTTTTTGTTTTTCAAGTTCGTCGTTCCAAAATAAGATATTTCTTCTTTTCGTTTTATTAGTGTCTTCTTTTCCAAGTGCTTCTTGGGCTGCTTCTCTAATGGCTTGAAGTATGTGCTCGTAGAGATCTTTAGTTACGTTAGGTTTTAGAGTGTTGTCCAATTTCTCATCCAATCTTGTTCTATATAGTCCTCGTACGCTTTCATCTTGTAGTAGGTCTATTCTGTATTTAATCCCGTTTATTTGGTCTGTTATGGGTTCTGGAGTCATTTTTGTCTGTGTAGCATATTTAGTTGGAAATTCTATTTTTGCGTTTATTAGATGGTGGTCCGAGCCGCATTCCTTACCTCTGAACACTCGTACATCGTGAGTTTTCAATCTAGTTTTTTGTTTTATTATGACATAGTCAATAATTGAGCGAAGTTGCCTCGTATCCTGATGCCATGTATACTTATGGATGTCTTTATGGTTAAAAAACCCATTTAGTATTTTCATATTATAGTTCTCACATATACTTATTAGTCTTTGTCCATTATCGTTTATAACATCCTCACCGAATCTTCCAACTACTGGATCTCCCTGTTTTTTGCCAGTTCTAGCGTTCATATCACCCATCACTAGTACTTCCCGGTCTTTTCCGGTTGTACTTAAGATGTCCTCAAGTACTGCATAGTGTTCATCCTTTTCTACAGCTGCGGCGTCGTCGCTGAGTGCATAAATTCCAACGATAGTGATTCTATGACCTTTGAAATTCATATTTAGGGTAATTATATTTTCATTTACAGCATTCCAGTTAGTTATTTTGTTTTTGTGTTTTTTCTTTATTAATATTGATACACCCCTACGTGCTCGTAATTCTTTTCGGACTCCGCTAAACATGTGTATGTAAGTTCCAATTTCTTCAATGCCATTTCCCTTTTTCTTTGTTTCAGTCAGCACTATTACATCTGCTTCCATGCGATCTAATTCCATAGCGATGTCTTCTGCTTTTCCTCGCCATCCACGAATATTCCATGTTCCAAAATTCAAAACCGGTCCATGCTTAGTCCGTCGCCGTTTATTTCCATCCAAATTCCGAGGCTTGGTTATGAGATTTTTTGCGCTTGTTGTATTTTTACAAGTATAGGGTCGCAGGCCCGTACGACTTAACCCCCTTTCGGAGGACCCCAGGTTTGTAATCGAGGTTCCTACCTCTAGCCTTTGATGAACCAACATCCAACTGTAAGGCAACAGTACTATACCCTAGTAGGAGTGATTTTTAATCTGGGTTTTCTTCCCATAGCCTTTAGTGATTCAACACCTCCCTACAAGGCAGCAGTTTCGTAGATCTACCTTTATACTACCCCTAAAGACAGGGTTGCCATTTCCGCCAGTTGCGCCGTACCAAAGATCGTCTTCTCCGCCGTTACTGCCGTTGTGGTCTTCACCAGATATGATACGCCGTAAAAAATGTCAGTATTGATTTCATCTTGCCTATCAACAAGTACAAAATAAAGGCCATATTACTTATATAGTTATATCTATCATCATTATCATTAGAAAAAAAAATATGATTATGATCTAGAGACCGTTAACCGTTCCTTGGACAACTCATCGAACCATTAACTCTATTTTAGGTGAACTAAAAATCACTGAGAGACTTGCATTAACAGTGGATTTGGCAGTTCTTATATTATTTTGGCAATACTGCTCGAAACGAGGACATATACGATCGTCTGACCTTATCAGACCAATAACTGACCGTTCCATATTTAGTTGTCTCTGCAATTCCAAAAATGAATACTCACTGCTCAAAAATAAACCTCAAAGTTAACGGATTATTCGTATAGATCATCCTGCGTTGATAACTTGAAAGAAAGTTGTGCAAATAAGTAAATTGTTTGCTAATAGGGCACTTCCATTACTTTAACACAATTACATTCTAGTTACTCAAATAACGCGACTATGGCTTGGTGTACAAACTTTAAAATGTCTACTTTATTACATTATAAAATACTCGACCTTCAGTTAATAATGATTTATGTCTGAAAAGAAGACAAATCTCGAAAATCAGTTAATAATTTATTTTGATAGACAGAGATCTTAGAAACTGTTCGTAAACTTCCTAGAAAAATTTAACCGATTGTTAGAAGTTTGTTCATTAGTCTATGGTCTATGTGATAATAACGAAACTGCTACAATCAACCCGGACGTAGAGCTACGGATGTTCTCCCGGAACCAACAGGTTTAAACTTTTGATTATTTTAACGTTGACACGGTTTCGGTGCATTTACAGAAAAAAATTCAGCTGAAAATCGCCAATCACATCTACATCCGGTGGAAAGGAATGTCCGGTCACATTTCCCGATGTGCTTCCTGCCGAAAGGACGCTGATAAAAATACCTACTTTGCGGTGGATATCTGTCCGTCAACGTTTGGCTATCGATTTCCCAAAATGTCGGCTCCCTGATTTACCAGTAGAATTCATAATGCGACTGGAACTTTCTGAAGTATTTGTTTTGCATACAAATTGTTGAAGTTTTATTAATATTACGAAATGGTAAAAAAATAGCTGCGCGTTTAACCGGAATTTAATGCGGGGGTTCAACTTTCGAGAACAGATACTCTGCCACTGAAGGTTTCCGTAATTTGCAGAAAACGGCATTTAACGTGAGAGATAATGCTACAATCTGGAAGTTGGGTCTGTCGCATTCATAGCGGATCTTCCTTTGAATGTTTGAATGCTGCGGCTGTTGGTTTATGGTCAACTAGTTTTGCGCCGCTGGCTGTACGGCTAAGCTCCCAGAATTCTGTTTAAATTGTATGTGAAATAGTACAGTGGCGGTAATGTTCTAGAAAACAAAACTGGAATGTTATTAATTTAAAGATCTGTAGTTATGTAGAAGGCCCTACTTTCTACAGATAAAAAGATGTCTTTAAATTATTCTAAATAATATTGTAAAATCAAACAGTACCTTAATTTTCTACAGAACTACTGAATTTGTTTCTACTATAGATACAGATGCATTATCAATAATTTGAAAAGTTTAGTTTACGAACCTTACGGAAAGACTAAAAACGCTATTAAGGCATAGCTGTGTTTGAACATCAAGTTTTATGTTGAGCTCAAAAATAAGTTCTATGAGCTACATACGGTGTCATTTTGACTAGTACTAAATTATTTAACATTGTTTTAAACTAACCGAAATGTTAAACTCGAAAAATTGTAACATGTGCAATATTTCTTTTATTAAAGTTTTACAATGAGTAGAATTTACCCTCGCATGTTAAGTTTCGAAATATTATTATATTAGATGTGGTTATGCACCTTAGTATTATCACAGCTAAAGTATTTTGCATTTGTATTTCTTCTTTATCCGTTACTTTCAAAATGCCATAGAAAAAGATTTTGAATACTTACCTAATAGTCGAAAATCTGGTCTTTCAAAAGACGCTTCTTAAATGTTGTGGTGTGCAAACAAAGATATAGTTAAAGAAAATGTACAAAATCTGGAATGGATTTGCGGATCTAAATGTGGGGGGCTCAATTGTGTTTGCGATTGCAAAAAAACCGAAATAGTAGATTATGCAATGAGGGAGAGAAATGCGTTATATTGCTTCGCCCTCGAGTCAGAAATAGCACTGAAGCAAAATATCATTCTCTCCGAGTTGCATATACAATTTTTTCACGTTGCATAAAGATTTAAAACGAAAATCCGTTTTTTAAACAATTATTTTAAAATTAGTAGCCTATGGTAAATTTTAAAGTGGGTGGCACTGTAAGTCATTATGACAAGAGCTCACAATTATGTCAAATTCGAGGTTAGCAGGTTAGGTTTTGCGTCAGTTTGTGTCAAAACTAACGCAAAACCTAACCTGAGCACCAAAGACGGACGTTTTCCTATTGTACATCAACAGCTTCAAGACGACGACTCCGATCAAATTCTCTGCATATCAGCAGCATCAAGGCCAATTGCATCAACTACACATCAGTAGAAGAACGGACGGCATTAGGTCAAACAGGTCAGTGATCCTTTCCATAACTCTATTTCACCCGTCCTATCATCGGAGAGTGTATATCTTTGTCGCCGTTCAGTCACTTCTAATATTTAATTGAAATGGCGGCGAAATTAGGAACCTTGATTTATAAACGGGATCATGTTAAGGCTAGATTGACAAAAATAGCAAATTTTGTAGGTAATGTTGAACAAGGGAATAATGTCAATCAGGTGAAGGTGCGACTTCCCATGTTAAAGGAGATTAACGATCAGTTTAATAGCTTGCAAATGGAAATCTTAATGATTAATCTAGATTTGGCAGAAAATAATGATCAGGATAACTTTGACACGCTGTATTTTAATACAGTATGCGCAATTCAATCAATTTTGGAAGATCATACCGCTTCTGCGTCACAGAGAGTTCCTACAGAAAATTCGCGTGAATCGCAATTAAATATCAAACTACCGATTTTAAATTTGCTCGAATTCTCCAGAAGGTATTCAAATTGGAGGGCATTTTATGACACCTTTAAATCGCTAATCCACGATAACCACAAATTAAATGATTGTGAACGTTTTCACTATTTAAAATCATGCCTTAAGCAAGAAGCTCTGCATGCAGTTAATGCATTGCCTGTATCACAAGCTAATTATCCTTCTGCTTGGGAAATTCTCAAACGAAGGTATGAAAATAAAATTTTAATCATACAAAACATGTTCAGTCTATAGTAAAATTGTCAGTTATTTCTAGACCATCTCATACTTTGCTGCGCCAATTGGTAG
Organism: Agriotes lineatus; assembly: GCA_940337035.1. Classification (NCBI taxonomy): domain Eukaryota; kingdom Metazoa; phylum Arthropoda; class Insecta; order Coleoptera; family Elateridae; genus Agriotes; species Agriotes lineatus. Next base: position 6,200,044 of record OW679196.1, on the reverse strand, counting down.
ACAAGGTAAACTCAAACATGGCAGCATTAAAAGTTCTAAATTTACTTGTTGATTCTTGGGATGCACTTATTGTTCCAATTTTGAGCGAAAAACTAGATTATACCACTAATAAAGGGTAGCAATCGTGTCTAAATAACGAGATTCCAACTTTAAATGAATTTATAACATTTTTAGACAAACAATGCGAAGTACTCGAATCGTTAAGCTCTTTACCAAGGCCACATCAGGCGAATCAATCAAACAAAGTAAGCTTAAGGGAAAAACCACCTCGTCATGCTTCATACTTGAATATCAACAAACCGTCGTGCTTTCAATGTAAACGCAATTCGCACAACATATATCAGTGTTTAGAATTTTTAAAATTAAGTGTTCCCGATCGCCGTAAGCAAGTCGAGAAATTCGATTTATGATCAAACTGTCTCAGAAATAATCATAAAACAAATGATTGCCGATCGGCCTTAAAGTTCCGCGAATGCAAACAAAGGCATAATAGTTTGTTACATGTAGTTGAAAATGTTACAACGTTAGCAGAGGCTAGCAGTGCCTCTCAATTGAATGAATCGGAAATAGTGCCATCAACATCAATGATATGTTCAAACAAAGACATTAATACGACTGTATTGCTATCAACCGCTTTAGTCAATGTCAGTGATAGCAAGGGAAACTTGCACGAAGCTAGGGCACTTTTAGATGTAGGTTCTCAAAGTAACCTCATAACCGAGAAATTAGCAAAAAAATATCTCTGAATCAAGTCAACACAAATATTACAATTGCGGGTATTAATCAAGGCCTCAGTTACGTAAAAAAAATGGTAGAAGTCTCGGTCAGGTCCCGTCATAATAAGTTCACTGCAGAAGTGCAATGTCTAATAGTACCGCAAATTGCACAAGATATTCCGTCGCTATCATTCATGGTTCTCAAGTCCCCCTAAATCTCAATATTACGGATCCATATTTTAACCAAGCAGGCCCCATAGATTTATTGCTAGGTGCCGGGCTATTTTGGGAAGTTCTTTGTGTGAGCCAAATACGAACGAACAACCATCAACGTTTCTTACAGAAACCGCATTTTGGATAGCTAATCGGTGAATCAATAGATTTTGCCACAAGAACTTCGTGCAACCTGAGTACCGCAAACAGATTAGAAAATAGCTTAACTAAATTCTGGGAACTTGAACAATACTCATGTCAAAGACACTTGTCTGCTGAAGAAATAAATGTGGAAAACCACTTTAGGAGCACTTTTCATTGGGATCTAAATGGTCGGTTTGTAGTAAGACTTCCGTTTAAAAACGATAAGCTGGCCTTGGGCGCGTCTTACCAAAATACGTTAAAGCGATATATGGCTTTTATGACGGAATACAAGCATTTAAGTCAGATGGAATTGGTTCCGCAACATCAATTAAACGTGACGAGTTGCTCTCTTCCGCATCACGCGGTGTTTAAGGAAACTAGTTCAACTACCAGGATAAGGGTGGTCTTTGACATGTCGGCGAAGACTAGCAATGGGTCGAGTTTAAACGACAATTTAATGTGTGGACCAGTGATTCAACAAGATTTATTTTCAATTTTGACGCAATTCACGACCTTTTAATATGCGTTAACGGGCGACATAACAAAAATGTATCGCCAAATACAAATTCATCCGCAGCAGGCTGATTATCAAAGAATATTGTGGCAAAATAATTCCAATGAACCCCTTCAAACATATAGGTTGCTTACACTTACATATGGTACGAAATCAGCCAGTTACATCGCAACTCGATGTTTGCAAAAGCAGGCTTTACAAAATCAAGTTAATTATCCTCTAAGCAGTAAAATTATAGGTCGCGATTTTTATATGGGCGATCTCATTACGGGCGGGAATGAATTAAATGCGCTAATAACGCTAAAAGATGAAATAATTGACATTTTGGCACAAGAGGGGTTCGAATTGCGTAAGTTTGCTTTGAATGAAAAACAAATCCTTTCGGGAAGTAGTGGTATAAGGCCAGATAGTATAATTAATTTAGATAAGAGTGGAGAAACTAAGACGCTAGGATTAATTTGGAATTGTGATGGTGATTTTCTAAAATACTAAATTAAAACACACACACTATATAGTAAAATTACTAAAACTTCGATTTTATCCGCGATAGCTCAGATTTTTGATCCTTTAGGGCTTATAGCACCAGTATCGATGAAAGCAAAGATTATAATGCAAAAATTATGGTTATTGAAACTAGCTTGGGATGAGAGCGTACCCATGGATATTTATTCGACGTGGACTAAATTTTTAAGTCAACTGTCTTATTTAAACAATTTACAAATCAATCGTAAAGTAGTGCCGTGTTTTCCTTTCAAATCAATATAAATCTACGTCTTTTGCGATGCCTCTAAATTAGGTGTCGGCGCTGCGATATATATTGAGACAATAGGCACTCATAATGAACATAGTTCTCAATTATTGTGTACCAAAAGTAGGGTTGCGCCGCTGAAAACAGTCACAATACCGCGGCTAGAACTATGCGCTGCTTTATTGTTAGCAAAATTAATCGATAGCGTTAAAAAAACGCTGAATTTAGACATTAAAAAGGAATATTGTTTGACTGATTCGACTATTGTATTAGCGTGGTTGGCGACAGAACCTAATACGTTAAATACTTTCGTCGCGAATAGGGTGTCTGAAATTCAGTCGTTCTCTCAAATAGAAAATTGGAGCCATATAAGTTCGCGGGATAACCGTGCAGATGTTGTTAGTAGGGGGATGCTACCTAGAGAATTAATCACCGATCGAACATAGTTCTTTGGTCCAACGTGGTTGAATAAAGAATACCAACAACCAACTTCAGGTATAGGGAATGTTGAGATTATAGAGAAGCGCAAGAAGGTTATAGCCTTTACAACAATGAATTTAGAGACGCAGTTTATTGACAAATTTTCATCTTTTTCCAAGCTATAGCGCGTGATAGCCTACTATTTTAAATTTATTCAAAATTGCAAAAACAAGTCAGATACAAAATCAGGGCCGCTGGCATCTAATGAACTGCAAAAGGCTACGTTTGCTTTAGTTCGCATTGTACAACAGCAGGCATTTGCAGCTGAGAGATGGCAATTAAATAAAAACGATGTAGTGAACAAATGTAGCCCATTAGCTTCTTTAAATCCCTTTGTAGGCGACGATGACGTAATAATAGTGGTCGACTAAGAAATGCAGCTATATCGAATGATGTAAAGCATCCCATAGTTCTGCCTAAAAATCATCACTTGACCAGATTGCTAATTATCAGTGAGCATGAGCGTCAATTGCATGCAGGGGCGCAAGCTACATTATCGGCATTAAGACAGACATATTGGATTATAGCTGCAAAAGGTGTCATAAGGCAAATCATTTATAAATGTATGAGATGTTTTCATGCAAAGCTCCGTACTATTATGCAGAAAATTGGTGGTCTTCCCAAAGATCGTTTGGAATTAACACGTTCTTTTTTAATATCAGGAATTGATTACGCAGGGCCCATTTTGGCGAAAGATGGTCGCGGACGCGGTAAAAGAACCATAAAGGTCTACATTGAGTTATTTGTATCCACTAAGGCCGTGCATTTGGAAGTAGTGGGCGATTTAACGTCAGCATCATTTTTAAGTGCACTTAAACGTTTTATTGCAAGACGTGGTCATATATCACGCATATATTCGGATAATGCGTCTACATTTATAGGGGCCAAACGCGAATTGGCTGATTTGGCCCAATTTCTTAAAAATTCTAAATTACAAAACGAATTCATAAGCACTTTAGCTGCGAAAAATATCGAGTGGAAATTAATAGCGCCTCGTGCTCCGAACATGGGGTGTTTGTAGGAATCAAATCTTAAGGCGATGAAATATCACTTAAAAAGGGTTATAGGTAACGCACTATTAACGTACGAAGAATTATACACTCTCCTTACCCAACTCGAAGCCTGTCTAAATTCCCGACCCCTCACCCCGCTGACCTCTGATCCTAATGACTTGGCCGCACTGACTCCTGGTCATTTCTTGATCGGGAAACCTTTGATGACAACGGTAGAACCCGACACAACCCATTTAAAATTAAATAGCCTTTCCCGGTGGCAAAGAGTGGAGAAACTTTGGCAACATTTCTGGAAAAGATGGCATAGAGAATATCTGCTTCAATTGCAACAGCGTTGCAATTAGCGACAAAGGGCGCCCGAAGATATTAGCATAGGAAAAATGGTCATCGTGGCAAAGGACAACGTACCACCTCAACAGTGGCTCTTGGGGAGAATAATTGAGCGTCATCCAGGGGCTGACCAATTAGTGAGAGTGATGACGGTAAAAACAGTGCGCCGAGTGTTGCGAAGGCCTTTAAATAAATTATGCTTTTTGCCTCTAAATGAGTGAACCTAAACGCTTTGTGTAGTAGTAATAGCGGTATATATTGTTTAATTGTAAGAATCATTGTATATTGTTCTTTAGGTGTGACGGAAAAAGTGTCACCGAACTAAGTTTTTATATTTCACTGACGTTAAAAGCACTCCGCTTTGCGTCGTGCTCTTAAACTTTCGCGAGTGCTTTAAAGGCGTACTTATACACTAGTATCATAATATAATATTATAACATTTCGCATGAAAGCAAAAACGTACATACTTGGTTTACAAGTAATTGACATTTATACAGAGATCACAAGCATTACAAAAAATCTGGTGTGATACACTCACACAACTTCCTTTTACAGTGATATTATAATTAGCCAAAAATTTGATTTCTAATTTTTAAGCATTTGTCAAAAATTTTCAAAAATTACAAATTCTGTAAAAACGGTACAAAATACAGCGTTAGTTGAAGAGACAAATTTTCTCTATAATTTTAAGCTGAATTCAAAAATGTAATAATATACCGGGTGTTCTATTTAAAATAAGAGTTAATAAAAAAATATAAAAAAATAAACTCATTTTATAGGTATTCTACTGGAAAATCACCTATGCCACATCAATGCACATTAAAAATGTAATAAAAATTTAATGTTTGAAAAAATCGTTAGAGCCGTTTTTGAAAAATTCGAAAACAACTGAAAAATCAAAAGAGTAAACACCTACTTCCGGTTATGCCATTTCTCAAAAGCTTGCTGTCTCATATGAGTAGTAAACAAAACTTATATTAGAAGTTTCAATGCCATACCTCGTTTTGGTTTTGAGATATTCTGTTCACAGACACACAGACACACAGACCAACGAACAAAAATATGTTTTTCGGGTTCAGGGGAACGTGAAGATCTGTTGAAAACTCAATTTCGAATTTTTGGGATGAATCCAATACTTCCTTTATCGTAAAAGGGAGTAAAAAACTCAGGGGTTTGAATTCTGGATATTCCGACTAATGGTTCGCATATCATAGGTGGATCATGTCAAGGAACAGAGAACTATTATTTACGGTAAAAAAACGGTAAAACTTCTTATCTCGGACACGTTTAGCGGAATAACAAGTACGACCTTCTGCAATTACTTATGCAGGGAATAATAGAAAGGAGGAGAGGACTAGGTAGAAAAAAGTATCCGTGGCTCAAGAACTTTTGTCTGTGGACCGGTGGTCAGAATAACGCTGACGACAAATATTTATTCGATCCTGTTGCAAAAGAGTCGGACTGGAACATTACTCATATGCGAAATTTAATGAAGATCTAACCGTTTGCTTGTTAATTTTTATAATCTTTGTTACGGTTTTAACAATGATTTGCATATTTTCCATCACTAACTTCTCCATGTAGGCCACAATTTCGGAGTTTTTTGCCGTTGCAGTTATTCCACTCCTTGCACTGTTCTCGAGAATTTCTCTGCCACGCGTAAACTAATTTGCCCATCGACGGACGATCGATTCTGATGGGGAAGCATCTTAGTAAACTATTTACAACCTTTTAGCTATTTCAGTAAAATGAACACCCTCCCTATTCCAAAATTGAATTACCTCTCGTCGTTCAATTTTCTTCAGTTCCAGAAACTATCATAAAACACTACTGAATCGACTATAAATTCTAATTTTTTATACGAATCGGAACACAACTTTCCGTAATTAATTATGAAAAAATAAAAAAAATTGTAAAAGGCTTTACCCAGAACTTTCTTCGTCGACATTTTGACACTAAATAATTTTAAAAATCAAATTAAGTTAGGAGTAAAAATATCTTCACGTTTCTAATAAATTAAATACATTTTCAAATAAAAAATGTATCCCGCTGGGGTTTGAACCCCCCGCATCTGCACAGCGATCGTAACCGCACCCCTACATAGAGATCGTATCTGCACCGATAAAGCCAAGTACGCTACCGAGCCTCTTTCAAATAAGTCCGGCGCGCGCCTCTCTTAAAGAGAACAGTGTTATTGTTGAAACGTTTTTACCCTTTTGTGACATTATCCTTCATTGGTTGAGTCTTATTTTCGTCAAATGTAAAGCCTAACCTATGTGAAAGTTATTACTTCCTTCTATTTCAAAATTAACCTAAAAATAAACAAAATTTTGTTATTTTAATGTGCTCACCCTGTATATATTTGTATGAAATTGTACCAGTTTCATGCGAGGTAGATATATAATATGTATCCAATTTTTTTTCCTCCGATAAATAGTTTTTGAGCTGTACTGCCAACAGGCAGACTAACAGACAGACAGACAGACAGACAGACAGACAGACAGACAGATAAACAGATAGACAAACAGATAGACATACAGACAGACAGACAAACCGACAGACAGGCAGACAAACAAACAAACAGACAGACAGACAGGCGGAATTAAGAAAATCTCTTTTTCGTCATCTAGGGACCTTAACACGTGAAGATCTGAAGAAATCTCGGAAGGTGATTTTTTCATGATTACAATACTTTCTTCGTCTATCAGACGAGGGAAGTAAAAATAGGGAAAGATAGGCAATAATTGTTTTTCAATGCACACAAGCTAGAGAACGTAACATGTAGAATAAAAAGAAATAAAATTATCAAAAATCTTCAATACAGTTTAATACGTTTGTATTAATCTAAAGTGTCTTCCAGTAGAGGGGAACTGTGTAGCCTTTGAAGCAATTTGCCATAAATACACAATAAATGGTCAAAACGTTAAAATAAATTTGCCACGTTAGGAACTCAAATTACGCCTGAAGTCGGTCTCATTTTCTGCCTATCAAAGTAAATTAGTAGCTTTTACACTGCCATCTCAATCCTCGCTTCGACAAGAATAATCTCGAGTGTTGGTTTTAGCGACACTGGTTCTAAGGTCATCCCTTAATAAAACAAATGGCGCTCCATTCGAATATTCGAAAGAGCTTCAAACCAATAAAATAAAGATTTAACTCAATGAAGTCGTTCCCTTGAGCTGTAAAACGCTCCACTGCGCGCCGAAGGCGAATATTTCATTTACCAAATGCACGATTACAGAGGATGAATTTTTAGAACTTTTATAGTCTGGTGGAGTTCAACTCGTGCCCTCAGGAGCGAAACTTGAAGTTTTCTATGTACTCTGATGCATCTTCACCTTGGAAATTTGTAAGAGTTTCCAGGCGTATGTCTACTTCTGGCCTGTAAAACCACAGCAAAAAAAGTTGTGACAGTTTGGTTATACCGTATTGTATGTTGCCCAAATATTTCTTGCAGTCGGTCGGTAGAAACTTTGCAGAAAAGCTACTTGGTAAGCAGCTAAGTTGGCCTTTGATCTATATTTACTACTTTGTTTAACCGGGCGAAATTAATCCGCGATTGTAGAGGAGCTGGTCAGCAACTGGGGCTTTGAAGTGCCTAGCATGATAATATTAATACATAGATATACAGTTGTGGTTACTGATGTAGGTAGTTTTTCCAATTTATGCACTCTTTTGTCAAAAATACTATTTGTTTTATTGCCACTCTTCATTTTAATTTGTAAATAATCTCCACTTAGCTTATGTAGTTGCCAGGGCTCGATTTGAGGCGGAACGCGGCGGAACGGCGTTCCGGGACCTCTCTCTAAGAAAAAAAAATCGGCACTAAGAAAGTTTAAAAAAACCCAATACGATTCGAAAACTTTTCGAGTCAAATTTAAAACCTTAAAAACGTCTAAAACGTAATTTTTAAGACCTTTATTTTTCAAAATTTTTAATAGAAAAAACCCACTACAATTCTACAACCTTTCGAGTCAAATTTAAAACCTTAAAAACGTCTAAAACGTCATTTTTAAGACCTTTATTTTTCAAAATTTTTAATAGAAAAAACCCACTACAATTCTACAACCTTTCGAGTCAATTTTAAAACCTTAAAAACGTCTAAAACGTCATTTTTAAGACCTTTATTTTTCAAAAATTTTCCGGGGGAGGACTCCCCCAGACCCCCCTCTCCTGGCAGTTCCGTCACCCCTATTTCTAGAAATCGAGCACTGTGTAGCTCTATTTTTAACTTTAGTTCTAGCATTGATTTCTTTCTGATTTCTGCTTAAATTATTGTAGCTGATTGGTAAGAGTTGGTAGAGGGTCACATATGTTTACATAATCACGAAAAAAACAAGATAGCAATTTTAATGGTGACAAATAGCTATTTCTAGCAGCCTGTTGAACAATTTGTTCTATTTGTGTAATATCTGCCAGGTGTAAACTTTAATAGCTTGAGAAGAATGTGTTAAGTACAGTTTGGACGACGTGATGCAAGAAAGCTCTGCAGAATAAGTGAAAACATATAAAACTATGAATCCGTAATCAATTTTTGTGGGATTTTTAAATAACTTCCTGAAATACTTACAGTTCTCTTTATACATCACAAGTATACACAAAAAAAGTTCAGTAACATCTTACTCTTATGACAAGATGTTGCTATAACAGTTTTTGGTAAAATGTAGTAAAAAACTAAAGCCTTTAATATCAGATTCTTAAGTTGTTGATATTTTCAACAACTAGCTCAAATAGAATGTCGAAGAGGGGCCATGAACATAAAGAAAGCATAATATATTCACCTAATTGTTTTTACTAGTAGTATTCAATTCAATGGATAAGGGTGCCGGGTTTAATAGCTTACCGCTATACATTCGCTGAACCACAAGGACTAGTCGAGCTGCGACGGAAGGCAGGCTAGAAAAAGATAATAAATACTTGCGAAAAACAATAACGGTTAGTGTCAGATACAAGTACTACATTTATTTGAAACAACACCGATAATACACTAAAATCCATTAACAACATTAGGTTCATGAATTAAAAAATAACCAAGAAATCAAATTGTTAACGTATAAATAATTACAACAGATTCGATGCACGAGCAGTATACGGGGATAGTTCAAGTAAAAAGGTTTGATTTGATAGGAGCCTACGGAATCGAATGATGTATAAAAGCCCTGATTGAAAATAAGCTCTATCAGGCGGTAAACAACATTTAAGTGACATAATCACATCTTATTAATAGACAATATTTTTTGTGCAGAATAATAATAATAATATGCTTTTATTCAATCAGAAAATATAGAAAAGGAATGCAACAATTTGATGTAATAATCGTCAGGTAGCTCAGATATACACAAGCACAACAGAGAATTAGGAGACATGCAAAGTGAATGAATGAAATTCTGTGAGCAACAGATCGCTGTTCACCGGCAAAACAATTATTAAAAAAAATTAATTAGGAAACCAAAAATAACAATCAAATCTTTAATTTCTACGACGGAGCAATTTCTTCCATGTGAGCGACCTAATAAACTATGTATTTACCTAATGATGAAAAACGTGTGAGGCAATGCCTGGTGCTCGAAAAGTTGAAACAACTGAAAAATTTGGACCTAAAGAGTTACGGCACATGTTGAAAAATTCCAAAAGAGGATATCGCGACCGGCTAGCGATCGCATGAATGCCATATTTTCCCAGCGACAATTTTGCGGTCTAACAGGCAAGCGTTTGAACCTGGTTCACGCATCCACTGGTTTTCGTCAGATAGTAAGGGGACACCTTCGTCGAATTATCAGAACATGAACACAAAACCACAAACGTGACGAACAGGGAGGGAGGAGAGGAGAAAATAAAAAAGAAATAGAAAGAGGTCTGAAAATAAATTCCATAGAACATTAAACTACGTGAAAGCAGAGATAACCAAATCCTACCTTCGTTTGTAAGCGGGCAATTTTTGAAATACTATTACATTCTTATATTCTGGAGAAATTCGTAATCGTCGGCTTTTTATTGTAAAAATCCCAATTCTTGGTACATTAACATCTCTCGCTTCTGAAACGGTTGCGGTTGGCAAAGTCGCATCGGGAAATTTAAATCGAGTCAGCATTATATTTTTGTTGCTGTTTTCGTTGCTGGGGGATCGAACTCAGGTTTTCTGATCTAGAGCCATAAGCTGTACATCTGAGCTACACTGTACTACTATTGTGAGAAACAATACACCATATGAACAGAATTGCCTGGAAGCTGGATCAGGATTCCGTTTCTTGCGCTGATTCTCTCCTTAACGTTTTTGAGCACAAGGGTGAGACTGGACCCTTGTTTTAAGACAATGTAGTCAGGTCACTTAAACGAACGATAATTATTGGTGGCTACCCTGAAGCGCAGCCTCACGCTTCATAATTTTAGGCTTGGAAGGGTAGCACCGATGTGAATGAATCAAACAGTAAATGTCGATTGCTTTTATTACAAAAATAAAGTTCTACTTATACAAACACTATTACTTAGAAACTACGATTTCAAAGTGCAAAGTATATTTACTGTGACGATATAACATTTCATAACATATGTCAGCGTTAAGCCAGTTTATTTCCGCTATATCTGCAAGTATGTTACACTGAAGTCTGATTAGTAGGTCGTTCATTTACACAAGTTGCTTACTTGCAGTTGCGGCATTTAAACTTCGTTCATATGAAATCAGAATTGCATTTTAAATCTATGAACTGGATTTCGTAAATTTTGAAACTGAAATTTAGGTCTGTTTAATTCGAGATTAAACATATTGCCAAACTCCAAGTTCAGAACTACAAAAGAATGGAGAATATCTCTACAAATACTCTACTTATAAATACACTACTCTGTTTCTTAAACTTTGACATGGAATTTAAACTTGTTTAATTCGCGATTAAACACCATAGTACATCATAACATTAAGAAATGTCAATTTAACAATCTTCTTGTCATGGACAAGCTACGCTGCTTATCATGTATTACTATAAATTGTGAGGAAAACGAAATTGATCAACCGCTGACAACTGCGCTAGATAAACATTTTAGGATTTATCTATTTAAAATATACGGGCAGTATAGTTCAAATGTGAGTCTTTAAGGAAATTATGTAGTAAATTATGTCGAAAACCCCAATACGATGTACTCGACAATTATCTAAAGATACTAAACCTTATCTTACACGGGTCCGACAATGATGCTTGAATGGAGGATATTTCTAAAACTATGGGGGTTATATCAATATTGCTTGTATAAAAGTTCTAGGTATGAAGGTGGTGCACATTATCTAAATATTTTTAATTATACAGGGTAGCTCAAAACCACGTGCGAATTAAACTTCTTATGTTTAAAATAATATTTTCTATATTTAGGTAGTTTGAATTTGCATTTAAAATGTTATGTATATAAACACGGGCTATTTTCAAAATTCAGGTTCATTGAAAATTTGTATGGGTCTAACGTCAAGTGTTTTGAAGATATTAACCATTTTATGAAAAAATGCTGACTTTCTTAGTATATAATACCAGGCGGGCTGCGTCTCAACACTGCGTCTCGATACTCCGACTTATTTACTTTTAGCAAATCGAGGGTTTTGGTCCGCTTCCATAGCTTATTTTTCGAGTCAAATTCCGGCGTTCGTGTATATAATTCGTTATATCATGTTCTATATATCAACGTATTTGTTACATGTATATACGTATGTGTTAGTATTATTTTGTGTTCGCAAATAAATAAAATGGATGTATTGTTGTCTACATCGGTTATGATTTATTGAACTACAAGTAACCCCGCACCGATCCACATAATTTTGCCAAATTCTAATAACTACCAGTTGCAATTAACGAAGTAGGATTAATTAAAAACTTGTCGAAATTGCATATTTTTTAATCTAACTAATGGTATCATCCTCTACTAACAATGTACAAAACTTGTTAAATTATTTTACTAAAATAGTTTTCTATTTGATTCCGGTAACCTCATTTATCACTTTTCGTTGAACTTGCGATGAAATCCTTTGTATTACGAATTTTAGCTTGTTGGAATGCCAAGTCTCTTAAAACCCAACTTATTTCGGTTGTGTTGCTACAAAAATTAGTGGCAAAACAAGCCATGTCACTAGGAAAATAATAAGTTTGACAATCCGAAGCTTCCGATTTTATCGATTCTGATCGTATATAGATATCAAGTAAAAACTGACCATAATTCAATATTTTTAAATATGATTAGTTACTTAAATTTTAATAACCGCTTTATTTAATGCGAGAGTATATGCAGTGATAATTCAACTCATAATTTGTATCGCCTGTGAAATTTGTGTTGCGTTTTTGTTAACGTCTATCTACACCAATAAATTATAATAAAAAAGAGTAATTGAATAAACAAGATACAATAGTCAATAGTAATACGTTATCTACAGTTCAAGTGATATATGATTTCAACTGGATGGAGCATTTCACCATAATGCAAGGAACGTCAAATATATTTTAAATGGAGTTTATGCTCCTTGTGCACAAAATCTAGATGATCTCAACTAAACCTTATTTGCGTAGCTACTAATTTATCGTCGTTGCTGCTGCTATTTATGTATTTATGTTCATACCCTATATGTTATCAAGGTAGTTTCAAGAAATACTGTACATCTAGAAACTGAACAACGATTTTCCTTGGTTTCGCCAACCACTTTTGCTTAATGAAGCACTGTTTACGTACACCTGCAGTTGCTACAGAATTATCGACTTGTTCCTTTAATTGATTAAATAACTATTACATGTAATATATCGTTGTAAAATGAATTCTACACCATTTAAAATTTAAATTTTCAATTTACTGCATCTAAAATATTTGATGATCAATTGTTTTGCTGATTGTTAATAATATTCAAAATGTAGTATCGAATAACATTTCATATAATCCATTCCAAACATTTCTACATAAAGCTTGGGCATGGTAAACTGACAGTTAATATATTATAAATGTGGCTAGATTTTTATATCTCATTTTTACTTCCCTCGTATAAAAGACGAAGGAAGTATTGTAATCTCGAAAAAATCACCTTTTGAGATTTCTTCATATCTTCAAGTTTCAGGGTCCCTAGATGACGAAAAAGAGGTTTTCTCAATTCCGTCTGTCTCTCTGTCTGTCTGTCTGTCTATCTGTTGGCGTTATAACTCAAAAATATTTGTCGGAGGAAGACAATATTTTGCATACACATTATACAGGGTTTTAATCAGGTACATAGACAAACTTGAAAGGGCGATTCTTTGACTAATTTTAAGACAAAAAGTTTACATAAACATGCGTCCGCAACGGCTACGTTTTCAAGATACAAGGGGTTAAAGTTTAGAAATTTCGTATACGAAATGCGTATCAGTCGTTTCAATATTGGTAAACTGAACCATGTGGAACAGAAAATAATCACTAAAAATGCTATTTAAGAACTAAAAATGATTACTTTTATAAACAAAGTCAAGTTGTTTAAGAAAACAAATTACTTCAACTATTTTTAAGACACACCTTGTTTTATGGAAAACAACCTGTATCTCGAAAACGGAGCCGTTGCGGATCCATGTTGATATGAACTTTTCTTCTTAGAATTCATCAAGGAATCGCCCCTTGAAGTTTGTCTATGTACTTAATTAACACCCTGTATATCTACCTGGCATGAAACCGGTACAATTTCATACAAATATATAGCACCTTAACAAAGTAAAATTTTGTTTATTTTTTATTCAACTTAATAATAGATACAAGTAATAATTTGTACATAGTGCAGGCTTTATTCTTACCAAAAATAGGAGCAAATAGATACAGAATAAATTTTTTACAACACAAAAACGAGGCACAAATTAGCGTGTTACTAAATATAGTTGCGGCGGAGAAATTGTAGAGGCCGGTCCCCCGTGGCACAGGTAGAAATTGCACGTTTCCTTGGGATATCGCACTAAACGTTGGGGCTGCACGCCTGCCGTTCGAATTCGACCACCGGTAACGTTTTTTTTATTTGAAAATTTATTTAATTTATTAGAGACGTGAAGATATTTTTACTCCTAACTTAATTTGATTTTAGGCCTGGAGCCGCATAATGCGCAAATCTTTTCACGAGGCTGAGGCTGAAAATAGAGGAATTTTATGTATACATCGCATTTACAAGCTTATTTTGGAATATTCCTCGATGATTCTTAAACTAGTGGAAAGCTTATTCTTTCTACATTCAAATGATATTAAATTACTTTCAAAATTACTTTTAACAGCTGCTACAGAAATTATTTAAAAAAAAAGCGTACGGGTAATTTGCAGGATAAACTTTAGCATCGACGTATTTTGGAAACGATGTCAGGCCATTTTGCAGCCTCTAGCAACTTAATTAACCACTTAAGCCTTCAGAGCAGTCCTGACTGTACTTCAAATCCTTGTTAGGTATTTTTCATCGCATAATATAGCAATAATGATTCTGTACACCCCTAGTGGCGTTGTCTCTAATTTGTATCGTTTTGGGCATCCCTTCTAATCGCAGATGCAGGCTTCCGCAGTTAAAAACGCCTCGAGTGGCGAACGTTTTAAAATTCAGCCAGCGAGAGCGACAAGGACAGCTTGTTTATTTTTCGCCGGTGAGCGGGAAAACGTCTGGCTTCTGTCTTCGCGCGCGATGCCCTGAGTCGGCAATGTGACGCGGGCTAGTCAAGTGGTGGTACACGCTGGTGTGGTTGTGTGATGTAGAAACCCGTCCCGAATCCTTGTAGGAAGTCAGACTATATGTGGGTTAGTCATAACCAATTTTTCCGCGGTCATTTGAACGTGGGATTCGATTTCTGAAACTTTCCCAAATAAGGGTTTCATCGCTGAACGCGTGATGGTCAAGGTGACCCGACACGCTATTCGCTCTTTATAAGCGGACTGCAGAGGGTCTACGTAGTTTTCCGATTCATGTCATGTGTGCCCAGGTGCAAGCCAGTCTTAGACACTGCGGAGGTGCCACCGTTGCTGCAGGCTAGGCCGATGAACAGGTACCAGTTGTGTAATAAGCTAGTTGCGTTTGCATGCCCCTTTTGCCTAATTACTTAATGACGCCAGAGTACACTCTGTTTAAAATATCACGCTGCGAGCGAACATTTTGTGTGGATCGCTTACTGTGATCGGATGCTTTATATTAACAATACCAGAGTACACTCTGTTTAAAATATCACGCTGCGAGCTAACATTTTGTGTCGAGTGCTTACTGTGATGGGATGCTTTATTCATTAACAATATCAGCGTATATTCTGTCTAAAATATCACGCTGTGAGCTAACATTTTGTGTCGATCGCCTACTGTGATCGGATG
Source organism: Agriotes lineatus (assembly GCA_940337035.1). NCBI lineage: Eukaryota > Metazoa > Arthropoda > Insecta > Coleoptera > Elateridae > Agriotes > Agriotes lineatus. The sequence continues at coordinate 6,184,576 of OW679196.1, read as the reverse complement.
CTTTATTCATTAACAATATCAGCGTACATTCTGTTTAAAATATCATGCTGTGATCGCCTACTGTGAGCAGATTCTTTATTTATTAACAATGCCAGAGTACACTCTGTGCAAACATTATCGTTAAATGTGAACATTTTTGTGTTGCGAAGCGATGCGTACTTCTGTAAATAAATCAATAACCATAGAGTACACTCGGATTAAAACTTATCATTGTATGCGAACGAATTAAGCTACGAGGCGGCCATATTTCCGTAGGGCAAGGCGTTCTGGTGACTCGAGCCCAAGTTCAGGTTTTACACTCGCGTGTCATGTGCGTGGGGGCCTAGATCGACGTTATGCATTACTCAGCATGGACTTGGTGTTCGGCTCAACTGCGCTCCGCTAGCTGTAGCTAAAGCGCTCCCCAGCTGGGCGTACCCTAGAAACCAACCTTGCCGCATGACTTTGTAACCCGTGTAAGTTATCTGTTCGGTCACGCATAGTGGCCCACTATATGTATTAACCATATTGTCTTGTTCTTTGCCCCTTTGGGGTTTGTGATTGTTTGCTTACAGGGTGACTGTGTCACTGTGTTACTACCATTGTAAGGCCAGGCCAGGACGTGGTGGATAAGCACTCCATTTAGGTGTCTGTGACTGTCTCTGCATCGCATTTTCCCGAAATAGTTATTTAAGTACTTCTCGCCCCGTTTAACCCTCCAGGTCCGGTTATACGTGAAAATTTCGAGTTGGATCTGGTGGCGTCCATTTCTTTGACAATAACCCTTATATGTCGTGACACGCTTGCCCTGTGGCGTACCGTTTTAAACCACGCCCATCTCCCTGAGCGCATTCGAGCCTAGGCCTTTAGACTGTTTTAACTATTTCTCAGGGTGAGCGTGCCCCATTTCCCGGATTTGTTTAGCATTCGATACTCACCCATCCGCGGATGTGCCTGATTTAGTTGAAACGCATCTCGCACACGAAACTGAGACATGCCCGGCGTGAAGGTGAAGCCTACTAAAGCGGAACGATATTAACAAGGTTCCAAAGCGTTGTTAGAAATAGGCCAAAGCGCTTTGTTCTTAGTCGCAAGCGCCGCTGTTCAAATCCCTCCAGTAACGGATTTGTTTTATTTGAAAATGTATTTAATTTATTAGAAACGTCAAGATATTTTTACTGCTAACTTAATTTCATTTTTAATATTATCTAGTGTCACAATGCCGACGAGGGAAGTTCTGAGTAAAGCCATTTACAGATTTTTTAAATTTGCAAATTGATCTAATTCGCACGAGAAAAGTTCGGTGTAAACCCATTTACAGATTTTTTTAAATTAACTTAGCAATAAATACAAGTAATAATTTGTACATAGCGCAGGCTTTATTCTTACCAAAAATGGGCCCCAAGAGATACAGAATAAATGTTGCACGAGGAGCAAAAAATTAGTACGTTACTTAATACAGCTGTAACGCAGGAATTCGAAGGGTCGGTGCTCCGTAGCTCAGGTAGAAACAGGCCGTTTTCTTGAAATATCCCACAAAACGTTGGGACTGCATATGTGGTCCGCATGCTCTTCGAATTCGACCACCGGTAACGTTTTGTCATTTCTTGTTCTTTTGTATTAATTATGGTCTCACACTGTTACTTTTTCACAAACCTGTATAATTAAAATGTTTTGCAAACATTTTCATTCTTTGTTAAACTACAGTTTTGTAGTTAACAAAATTTATTACTTAATTTTTCTTGTAAATAGACAGTAATAACAATGTATTTTACAAATTTACAATACATCTTATGAATATTATATAATTCCATTTGTCCTTTGCACTACAGCTATTTCTTGGCCTTGGCCTCGGCAAGCTTGTTACGTCAACTCTCGCATATGGTTTTTTGCTTGTTGATATGTAGGCTCATATTCTCTGTGGTTTATTTACTTCTTCGTAGAGCTCTGATAATTATGTCTACGTTATCGGCATATCCCAGCATTTGCCCTAATTTGTAGAGTAGAGTTCCTCTACTTTAGAAATTATCGTTCCGTAATATTTTTACTCAGAAAGACGAAGGCAGTATTGTAATCACGAAAAAATCACCTTCCGAGATTTCTTCAGATCTTCACGTTTCAGGGACCCTAGATGACGAAAAGCAGGTTTTCTCAATTCCGTCTGTCTATCTGCCTGTCTGTCTGTCTGGTTGTTGGCGGTATAACTCAAAAACTATTTGTCGGAGGAAGATGATATTTTGCATATACATTATATATCTATATATATAAAACTGAAAGTCCTGACTCATTTATTCATTCACTCACTCACTCACTCATCAACGCCCGGCCAAAACCCTTAGACCTAGAAAGCTGAAATTTTGCACAGAGGTTTCTTTTATGATGTATACAAGGAATAAGGAAGGATATTTTAAAATTCATCCCCTAAAGGGGTAAAATGGGGGTTCCAATTTTGTATGGAGAAATAATATTAAATAGACATTTCGACTTGAAACTTCGTAGGAGTACTCCTAAAAACAAATCAGCAACACGTATTTTGTGATTTTCCGAAAATCAACCCCTTAGGGGGTTGAATGGGGTAAATAAGCCTAAAATATAATATGGGTGTCGTTATTGAGGTTTTTTGGGACGTTGATTGCGAAAATTGCATTTATTTTTAAGTCCAAGACGGTGGACATGACATAAGGAAAGGGACTGGACGGGACGAGACACACTGGACGGAACGGGACTGGACGGGATGGAACGGACGGGACGGTACGGAACGGGACTGGACGGAACGGGACTGGACGGGTCGGAAAGGGAAGGAATGGGATGGAAGGGGAGGAGACGGGACGAAACGGGAAGGGACGGGACTGGACGGGAAGGAAAGGGACGGGACGGGGCGGGACGGGAAAGGACGAGACGGGACGGGGCGGGACGGAACGGGACAAGACGGAAAGGGAAGCGAAGGGATGGGATGGAAGGGGAGGGGACGAGACGGGACGGGACGGGACGGGACGGAACGGGAAGGGACGGGGCTGGACGGGACGGGACTGGACGGGACGGAAAGGAAAGCGAAGGGATGGGATGGAAGGGGAGGGAACGGGACGGGACGGGACGGGACGGGACGGGAAGGGACGGGGCTGGACGGGACGGGACTGGACGGGACGGGACTAGACGGGACGGAAAGGGAAGGGAAGGGGTGGGATGGAAGGGGAGGGTACGGGACGGGACGGGACGGGATGGGATGGGATGGGATGGGATGGGATGACAGAAAATAATTAGTCATTATTTAATACACAAATAACGAACCGCGTGCGAACGAAGTCGCGGGTATCAGCTAGTATATATATATAAGCCGTTCACGACCTTTTTGGGACAGAGTTGGCTATGATGTTTTCTTTTCATGTTGGACTGACTGATTCGATGATGTAGCGGATGCAACTTTTTTTTTCTGTCAGTGTCTGTTCGACATTTTCTTGCCAGCACATTGCCAGATTTATTATTTTCATATTCGTAAGAAAATAAACGATTTATCAAATGTGTAAAAATAATTTTAATTTCCGTCAAAGGAAAAGTCAAAATGCCCAAAATAATTTTGTTACAACCAAAAATTTCTATTAAACGATGCTACTTCCACTTTAAAAAGGACAGACCAAATTTAAAAGAAATCGAGTCGATGTGGAGACTAGAGAATATCCGGCAACAATGTACCTATTCAGAAAATATAACCTTAAACTGAAAACAACCTAACCTAACACAGAAAGTGTCAATTTCCATGAGGGAGTTTAGTTGCAAACAGAGGTTCTGCCAACAAAATTACTAGATGGTCATAGCCTCACCTGACCCAAAAAGATCGTGAACGGCTTATATATACCTGGCATGAAACCGTGAAAATTTCAGAAAAATATATACGGGGCATGCACCTTAAAAAAAATAAAATTTTGATTAATTTTGCGTTAATTTTGAAATAGAAGGCAGTAATCATTTTCACATAGGTCAGGCTTTACACTTGCCAAAAGTAGGACTCAAAAGATATAGGATAATTTCACAAAAGAGTCGACACGCTTCAACAATAAGACCGTTTCCTTAAATAGAGGCGCGCGCCGCACTCATTTCGATAAGTCTCGATGGCGCAGACTACTTATCGATGCGGTTACAATCTGCTACGCAGATGCGGCGAAGTTAAAATCCCCCCAGCGGGATACATTTTTTTATTTGAAAATGTATTTAATGTATTAGAAACGTGAAGATATTTTTACTCCTAACTTAATTTGATTTTTAAAATTATTTAGTGTTACAATGTCGACGAGGGAAGTTCTGGCTAAAGCCTTTTAGAGAGTTTTTCCATTGTAATATTGAAAATGAAACAGGCCAAGGCGTCCCATTGCCGCAGGCCTCTGGTACATCGATTTAGTTAAATCAATTTGAATTATGGCATGGCCGGTCACATTGGTCATTGTCGTTCGAGGGACTTGTATAAGCTTCGTCGGGCTATTTTTTTCTTGAAAGTTATTCGTTTGAAGGTTTATATGCAATTCTCACGATAATTTTGATGCCAAATAATGTTAAGTTCTCATTCCACTTCCATTATTTCATGAAGAGAATCTACTCGTACCTCCGAATCGGTTTTAGATTGCTTGCCAGAACTAGAAAAGTTCAATTCGTCGGATATTTGTCGTAAAATAATTTCTAATGAAGACTTTTTCACCTGAAAAGTAATTATCTCTAATTAAGTAAATTCGGTATCCTAAATACTAGACATACCACAAAAATATCTATTAAACACCTAATACTTTTTTGATGCTGTAGGTTTGGATTAATATGCTTAAAATGCTTGTATGTTTGTTGAATTTCTAACTAGCTTCCGAGCTTTCTGCAGATCTTACGTTTTAGGGTTCCTAGATGACGAAAAACAGATTTTCTTAATTCCGTCTGTCTGTTTGCCTATCTGTGTGGCTCTTGCAGGAATAAATCAAAAAGTATTTGATGAAATAAGAGGATATTTCGCATGCGGATCACGTGCCGTCCTGGAATAAAAATATAGTCAAATATTTACAGTGAGCACATTAAAAAACAAAATTCTGCCTATTTTTGCTTTAACTCGAGCACTATTACTTAAATAAAAGTAATATTTTGCACATAACCTTGGCGAAAATGGAAACCAACAGATACAGGATACCTGTTCTAAAAATAAAAAATCTGGTGTGATACACTCACACAACTTCCTTTTACAGTGGTCTTATAATTAGTCAAAAATTTCATTTTTAATTTATAACCATTTGTTAAAAATTTTCAAAAATTACAAATTCTACAAAAACGGTACAAAATCGGGTGTTAGTTGAAGAGACAAATTTTCTCTAGAATTTTAAGCTGAATTCAAAAATGTAATAATATACCGGGTGTTTTATTTAAAATATGAGTTAATAAAAAAAATTGGAAAAAAAACAAAAGAAACCCACTTTAGAAGTATTCAACTGGAAAATCACCTATCTCACATCAATACACATTAAAAATGTAAGAAAAATGTAAAGTTTAAAAAAAATCGTTTGAGCAGTTTTTGAAAAAATCGAAAAAAACTGAAAAATCACAAGAGTAAACACCATACTTCCGGTTATGCGATTTTCTTCAAAAGCTTGCTGTCTCATCTACATAGTACACAAAACTTATATATGAAGTTTCAATGCCATACCTCTTTTCGTTTTTGAGATATTCTGTTCACAGACACACACACAGACAGACAGACACACAGACAGACCAATGAAAAAAAATATGTTTTTTGGGATCAAGGGACTCTAAAACGTGAAGATCTGTTGAAAACTCAATTTCGAATTTTTGGGGTGAATCCAATACTTCCTTTATAGTAGTAAAAGGAAGTAAAAAAAAAGGGTCAACAATAAATACGTTGTATTTAAGTCACCTATCGGAGGCGTCCTCGGTGTGCGATTTTTTAATTTGAAGTTGTTTAGCCACATATGAAATTGCTTGGTCTCAATTTGAATGTGTCGGTTTTCAATTTCACTGTGTTTTTTTTTAATTTGAAAATGATTAGTTGCAATTTAAAATTGAACTGGTATAGTATTAAACTCGTACATTTTTGTCTCTAAACAGATTTGTTCGAGTAGGAAATTACATTTACATATGTTTATCAAAGCACGCTTGCTGGATACATATTTTTAAGTAAGTTATTCAAATGAGCTTCGTTTCTTTTCTAGTTTTTCTTCTGATGGATGTCTTGTCTTTGTGGTCTGGATTACTACATGCGACAAGAAAAAACATCCGTTCCTTTTCGTATTTTTTACTAAAGCGACCTTTTGTTGTTGCAATCACGCGAAGCATAATGCATTAATCTCAGTCAAGTACTTTAAATGCACTTATTTCCGCCCTTCTATTAATTTCTTCAATATTTATTGTGGCTTGTAGCATCACGTTTTTCAATATTTAGTTTGCTTAATATTTACTACGTTTTGAAACGATCGTCGTACTGGTGGTGGTAGAATGTTTATGGTTGCGCTTGCGATTTATTAACAATATCAAGAAAACTTTAATATAAAACAATATCAACCTGCCCCTAAAAGATATCAAAGAGATAATAAATATATTCCCTAAGCTCGCGGGAGGAATGTTCATGTAATGTCACTTTTAAAATTGGGTTGCGGGGTTTGAAAAGGTAGAAGAAAAGAAAATACACTTGGTTGACCAATATCAGTAGCGACAGTAACTACGTTAGTTATTTTTAGCAATTTAATTAAATTTGTGATGATTGGTTGCTCCAGTACCCTAAAGAATCAACTAGTAATAAATGCTTCGAAAAATTGTATGTTCCTGTTCTGCAGTAAAACTAACATTTAACTTTTAGCAACTACCACCAGTGTACGGCTGCCTGATAGGATATGTTATGACGCCTAAAAGTGTCGATTATGTTCAACAAATTACATTAACATATTCTCGGATTTAGTTGAAATGTATACTATGGGCATAGTAAAAATTTTTATACAAGTAGTTCATAGTGATTTGTATATGGCATACCCACCTAGTGTAATTTTTCAGTTCATGAAATGCACATTCAATTCATGTACTGGAACCAGATCGTGTAATTTTAAGTTTTTCACAATTTCGACACTTTTTACGTTCAGTTCACGAATTAGAAAACGCATTTTTCTATGCAATCCTAAAATTACACAATCATACATTTCATGAAAGGTAACATTTGTAAACGATTCACTAATAATATAAGTGAATAGCTACCCATCGGTATCCAGTTGATCATATGAATTATGATTAACATTCCTCCGTCGAAATTAATATGAAAACAATTGGCGTTGAGCTGATATGCTATTCATCAATTTCCATATACTAATCTAGGTACAAATTGAAACAAAAATAATGAGTAACGGTCTTTATTCGGAACTTCCCTCGCAAGTGGAAGTTTTCTAAAAATTTTGAAAATATCAAAGAAAACATATTTAGGCAATCAATTTTATATATCAAGGACGCCATGCAGCATAATGGGTTTGCCGCTTGATATTTGTTTATTTGTCACGTACTGCCGCACACCAAGAATGCGTATCGGTTGCTTGTTTACAGCTGTTTATGTAATGATTTCTTGTGCGTAACAAAAAAAAACTAAATTCTGCAGACTAAGATAACGAATAATGGGAAAAATTACGGTTGAATACAGCTTACAAGAAATAAATATATTCCGAAATTAATTAGCTACTGCTAAAATAGATACAAATATCTTAACGTTGCTAATATTACTAAAACTGTAAAGAGAAGCACTTAGTAATGCCTATTTCAGCAATTTGCAAATGAAAACCGATACAGCAGGTGGGATTTGAACTGGAGCTCCGACTGAATCTGATTGCTGGTCAGACGCTTACAGCAGTCCGCCATTTTAGCAGAGTTATTAAGCTTGCTTTCGGATGTGTTAGAAACGATGCGCTGACTTTATCCTGTATCTATTGGCTCTCATTTTTATCAAGGGTAAACTCCTGAATTAGGTGCCAATAATTACTTTTTTATTATACCTGCATCAGAATCGCCGTTTAAACCACGCCTGAGCGTGCGAATACAGGCGATTAAAGCACGCCGAGCTTTAAAGGTTGTCAAGGAAACGACTGAATGCAACAACGGACATGGACGCCACAAAAACGTAAATAATTCTCGTAACTATAGTAGCAATATTATTATGCCCTCTCGATTTATCACGACAAAAATTATTTCTAAGTTTTTAGTGCGTAATTTATTTCCAGTATTGGAGGTATAATAAAAAATAGCGTAAAGTATTCGTGGATAACTGGTCTTTAAAACACTTGCTCTATTTCGAGCACTCCGGCTACGCCGTCGTGCTCGAAAATTCGCGCGTGTTTTAAAGACCTTGTTATCCACTCATACTTTAATATACTATTATCAATTCTTGGGTTAAAACAAAAATTGACAGAATTTTATTTTTTAAGAGGTTTATTCTATATATATTTGACCGAAAGTTTATTCGGTTTTGAGCGACGTGGACATCTAATACGCATCTTCTTTCAACAAATAATTTTGCAGCTATACCACCAACAGACAGACAGACCGACAGATAGACAGACATACGAAATTGCGAAAACATGTTTTTCGTCATCGAGGGACTCCTAAATGCTTACAAATACTTTCTTTGCTTTCGGTGAGAGAAATAATAAATGCAAACGAAACATTTTTATTGCTAAAGTAACATAATATTTTAAGAAAATTTGAGCAATTTTTCTGGCAAACTGTACATACAAACTCATTGCTACAGCTCATGAGGTGGAGAATTGTTATTCCAGGTTGTGCAATTTTAGTGGATTTTATGAAGTGAAGAAATACCTTTTTTCGACGACTGACTCACTGTGATTCGACAATTGAAAGTTGATATTTGCCGCTGAGCATGCGTTTTCATCACTTTGCCGCTCGCCGAGCGTTTTGGGTTTCCGCGTGAACAAAATAGGTAGCCACGTCCGAATGTTTCCTTGACAATGCCCGTCATTTGTCGAAATAATTGCGTCACATATCATAGACTGCGCGAGTAATGTTAACTTGATTGTCAATTAGTTTTTGCAATAACATTTGTTTGTTTGTTTGTTAATGGACAAGGTCTAGGCATGCAGAGTACCAGGTACCTTAGACACTGACTGCTTTGGTCATATGGTCAAAGTCCTACTTAGAATTTTGCCGAAACTAAGGAGTTCCAACTCTAGCAAGGGATCGTTTACATGCTACACATCGTAGTAACATGGGACCCACGGCTTTACATCACTTCCGAATGATGGCATTTTGTAGAGGCTTTCATCTGCATTTTTTAATTTTTGAAAACCTCACTGGGACCGGGAGTCGAACTCACGACCCTTACATCAGTAGTCAGGATGCTTACCACTGAGCTACCGACCCCGGCTGCAATAAAATAAAATTTGATATTTTGCTTTAATAATATGCTCAGTCGTCGAAAAAATAGTATGTATGTTTCGAGCTAAAAGTGCGCTTGCCGCTTTTGCATGATTGCTGGTTTCAGCTTCGCCTCAACCAGCAATATTCATGCGCAAGCGACAAGAATGCACTTTCAGCTCTTAACATACAATATACTATTTCATTTCACCAACTGCACCATAAAAACTTTCCAAACTTTGGAAAACCTAAAATTACACGATTTCGTTCGAATTCATGAATTGGATGTCTATTTTATGAACAGGGCACTTACAATAAGTGTGTGGCATATGATTTGACTCTTTCGGTTTCATATTTCTTTTTTCTTGTTTTTCTTGGTCGCTTCGATTTAATACTTCGACATTAGTTTTGTTTCCGTTTAGCTAACTGTATAATAGTTAGTTCTATAGCACCACATATCTAGAATATCCAGCTTTCTTTTATGAGGTTTATTTATAGTCCGGGATTCAGAACCATATAAAGCTATTCTCTATAAATGTATGTTTGAATAATAAATCCAGTCTTCATCTTTAGATCGTTGATATTTTAATGTGAGTAGTTTTTTTTTGCTGTAAATTTGTCCGACCTATGCTACTGTTTATCTGTTTGGTGCTTCAACCATTCATTGTGATAATGCTTCGTGTCTATTATAATTCATTCACTTATTTTAGCCTTCTCGCCAAGTTTGATATTTTCCATCTTCTGTTCTGTTCTTCCGCACATCATTACATTTGCATTCCTTATACTTATTCTACTGTTCTTAAAATATCTTGGATACGCTTTTTTGCTAGTAAAACTATATCGTCAGCATATTATTTTATATATATTTTCTTCCCATGTACTGTAATGCTCATATTTGTCATTTACGTAAACCCGTTAATGGCTAGTATGGAAATATTGAACATTAGTGGCGACGGAGCCCAAATCTTTCTGATTTGTCTCATTCATGCTTGTTCTTGCTTTTCGTTATAATTATTCTACAATTACATATTGTGTAAAACTTTTCTTCATTTTTCTGGTAGTCCAATTTCCTTCAGTATTTCGAACATCCTTTTGGAGTCTATCCTACAGAAAGCCTAATCGGCATCAATAAATATTGTAATGCTTCAGCTCTATCATCTTTTCTATTATTATATATCCATCGTTACTTGTGCATTCATCTGTTGCGTCTGCATACAAATTGGTAAGCTTATCATCTGCCAGCCTCTCATTCTCGCGTTGTATAATTTTAAGAAACATTTTCGATGCATGAATTATTAGGCTGCTAGGCCACTTCCAGGTGTGATGCTGTAATAGTGTATTAGCTATAGTTACTTTATGTTTTTACAGAATTCATCTAGACGTTCTCCTGTTAAATGTTGCCCTTTTAGTCTATATCTTCGATATCTTGCTTTCTTTGCTTTCTTCGATTATAGAATTCCAGTCACCTATCATTGTCATGTCATTGCCCTTTACATACACTGGCAGGCAGCAAAAATTAGGGGATATCGCTATATCAACCTCCAAGTAAAAAAACCTCAATAAATTCAGCAATTTTACATCAACACTTATTTGTTAGAATAACGGGCAACGAATGTTTTTTCTTCTAAATCCTAAACGAATTCTAGAATGCTCCCCTCCTCTCTCATTCAATACGCTAAATTAACAAACGCTGCAAAACAATATTGTAGGTAAAAAGAAAACAATATTCTTCCAAAACAAGTTCTCCATAACCGGAGTTCTTTTAGCGATAAAAAATCACATCATATCAGAAGAACTAAATTTATCGGAACTTCTAAATGCTTTACCTGCCTTTGATGTCGCTGGTTGCAAGTGTTCTTTTTCAAGTCACTGTGTATACATATTCATTGTATACATTCCTCGTACTCCAGCAGCTACTGACCTCGACATAGTGTTTGATTATTTCTTGCAACGTTATTTACATGTGAAGAATTTAGTGATATTGAGAGACTTTAACATACCTAGTTTTTATAACTCAGACTTCACTGATAAGTTATATTCTTCCGTAACCGAGTTTTCTGAATTATTAAATTTGCGCCAATGAAATCAAGTCCTTAATAGTAATAGTAAATTACTTGATCTTGTGTTTGCTAGTTGTAGTTGTTCTGTTAACCATGACAGCGAACCACTGATAAGTGAGGACATGCATCATCCGGCTCTGAGTATTTGCTTTAATATATTTGAATCAAAGTCCGTTAATTTTCCTCCGTCAATGAACAGTATAAAATATAATTTTAATAAGGCTAATTTTCTTGGACTGTATGATGCATTAATCTCAGTCGATTGGTTTGGGCTGAATGATTCTGCCAATGTGAATGATGCCTGTAATCTATTTTACAAGATATTGTATAATATACTTGACCAGTACGTACCTTACTATAAAAGGAAAAATAATAAACAGAAATACCCATCTTGGTTTACACAAAATATTATCAAAAATATTAAACTAAAGAGCAAGTTTTACAAGAGATATAGGCAAAGCAACTGCCAACATAGTTTAAGAGAGTTTAAACGTATGCGGGCTCTTGTAAAATGTCAAATTAGAGTAGCGTACAATGATTATTTAATTAAAATTGAAAATTCCATCAATACTGATTCCAAGAATTTTTGGTCTTTTATTAGATCTAAGAAGGGTATTTCTCGAATACCAGGGAAGCTACATAAAGGAGATGTGCATTATAATCATCCTCAAGATATTGTAAATGCCTTTGCTGATCAGTTTAGCAGCGTTTATCAAGACTCTAGTTTATTTATGTTGGATACTGATTCTGCATTTTTCAATTTTCCTAATGTAAATGTAAATATTCAATCTATATCTGAAAATGATATCAAACTCGCAATTCATAAGCTTAAAAACAAACAGACATCTGGACTTGACCAAATTCCCAGCTACCTAATTAAAGATTGCGGAAAAATTTTTATCGCTCCACTTTTAGTTATTTTTAACTTGTGTTTAAAAACGAATACCTTTCTTAATAAGTGGAAGTTCACCAGAGTCTGTCCTGTGTTTAAGAATAATGATAACACTGACGTAAGTAACTATAGACCGATAGCTATATCATCAAACTTTTCTAAAGTTTTTGAAATGATCATCTATAACTACATCTACGCGTCTGTCAAAAGTATCATATCTCCATATCAACACGGATTTGTTGAGAAGCGATCAACAGTAACGAATTTATGCTGTCTTGTTCAATTCACTTCTGAAATTCTTGAAAACCAAGGGCAAGTGGATGTAGTCTATACTGATCTTTCAAAGGCTTTTGATCGAATCGATCATGGGCTATTACTTATGAAATTGTACATGTATGATTTTAGTGTTTCTCTGATGAGATTGCTGGAATCTTATCTGCTAGATAGGACTCAGATTGTGGAATATAATGGTTACTCTTCTATACCGTTCACTGCTCGGTCTGGTGTACCTCAGGGGTCAAATATTGGACCCTTACTATTTCTACTGTTTATTAACGACCTTGGGCTTACTTTGCAATGCGAAACGTTAATGTTTGCGGATGATGTGAAGATATTCACATCAGTTAACACTTCAGTTGATTGTATCAATTTGCAAAGTAGTTTAAATCTTCTTCGTGAATGGTGTACTAATAATAGACTAAATTTAAATGTAGCAAAATGTAAAGTTGTAACCTTTTCAAGGAAAGACATGCCTGTAATTTTTTATTACACTGTTGGTGGTAGCAAGTTAGATAGGTGTTATGAGATAAAAGATCTTGGTGTCATTTTTGACAGCGAATTGTCATTTAATACGCATATTGTGCAAATGGTATCATCTGCCAATAAAATGTTGGGTTACATAATGCGAAATTCAAAACAATTTTCTAATATAAGTATCATTATAACATTATTTTTTTTCACTTGTACGATCGCGTCTTGAATATTGCGCCTTAATATGGCCTCCTTACTATGATCTATATAAAGTGCTTATTGAGGGTATTCAACGTAAGTTTTTAAAATACCTTTGGTGTAAAGTGTATGGTTCTTATCCAACCAGGGGGTTTCCAAACGAAGAGCTGTTGGACGCCTTCCATATGTGTTCTCTTGATACTAGACGATCAATAATTGCTTTGACGTTTTTATATAAATTATTGCGTCACCAAATTGATTGTCCTTCAATTTTGGCAATGGTTAATTTCCATACACCGAGAAGCAATAGTAGATCACAGTGCACTTTTTACCTACAAACAGCTAAAACTAATTTACTATTAAAATCGCCTATATCAGTTATGTGTTCACTATACAATCAAATTTGTGAAAAATGTGATATCTTTGAATGTACACTAAAATTCTTATTGGAAGCTTAATATGAATATTCTTGATTTGTTATTTATTTCTAAGTTTACATGTATACCCCATCGTCATAATTTCATAATTCTTTTTTTTTTGTAATTTGTCCTTTAATTGGCTCTGCTGTTGGACAATAAATATATTATTATTATTATAACCCTTTTATGCTTCACGTATCCCCTGGAAATGTGTATGTAATTGTCGTTCTCCTTATATCATATAAATAAAGGAGAACGATCCAAACGTGTGTGTCACGACAATTGCAGACGCGATGTCCCCCGTGACCGGGCCGCAGCCCCGAAGACCCTTTAGAGAGGGGCGGAGCCCTGAGGGCCCCTGAAGAGGAGCGGAGTCCCGACAGCTCCCTTGGAGAGGGACGGAGCCCCGACAGCTCCCTTGGAGAGGAGCGGAACCCCGGGGGCCCCCTTGGAGAGGGGCGGAGCCCTGAGGGCCCCCTTGAAGAGGGGCAGAGCCCCGTGAGCCCCCTTGGAAAAAGGCGGAGCCCCGGTATCCCCCTTGGAGGGGGCGGAGCCCCAAGGGCCCCCTTGGAGAGGGGCGGAGCCCCGTGAGCCCCTTAGAGAGGGGCGGAGTCCCGATAGCCCCCTTGAAGAGGGGTGAAGCCCTAAGGGCCCTCTTGAAGAGGGGCGAAGCCCCGTAAGCCGCCTTGGAGAGGGGCGGAGCCCCGACAGCCACCTTTGAGAGCAGCGGAGCCCCGGGGGCTCCCTTGGAGAGGGGCGGAGCCCTGAGGGCCCCCTTGAAGAGGGACAGAGCCCCGTAAGCCCCCTTGGAAAGAGGCGGAGCCCCGGGGGCCCCCTTGGGGAGCAGAGCCCCAAGGGCCCCCTTGGAGAGGGGCGGATTCCCGAGGGCCCCATTTTAAGGAATTATTCTCTCTTCAAATGATAACAGATCTCCTTTATATGGTTAACATCAATTAAAACTTGCACGGGTGTTTATCTACAAATAACTCCGGTTTTATCAAAAAACTGTTTTAAAACTGTGATACTGAAACTAACAATAATGGTTTTCAGTTGAAAACGTCTGAAATATTATTGAAATATGACTACAAATACCTGTGTAAACTGCAGGAGTCGTCTGTACCGTATTCACTCCATTTGTTACACTGTGACAGGATTTTCATGTGCATTTTTTAAAGGTGTCATCAGTGACATTTAGTAACAAAATATTACTAAAGTCAAAATTATTGCTTGGTTAAAATGTATTTTTCATTCGTATTTACTTTATTTTTGTGTATAAAATAACACAAGTCTACATCAATGATGATACAATATTTATTTTGATGCTTAGGCCGTGTTCAGTAATTGAGCTACTTTAGATAATTTATAAAATGTCAACGTCTTATTTTGACATTAGTAACTTTTTGTAACTAAATATGCGTACACTGCTAAAAATATTCAATAGGACCTTGAAACGACTCTTAATGACGGATGTACCTTTCAACACGTTAGTTCGTGGTGTGTATTTTTGTGATATTTGTGTGGTGTATTTCGTGTGATCTGCTGTCATCCATGTTGTCTCGAGAGATGGTAACCATTGTTCCTTTTTCGCCTTCTGTTGGCTTGAAACCGGTGACACCAATAACTCGGCAGAAGCGATGAGATTAAGAATCGAAAAATCGATGTAAGATCGATAATCGAACTGATCTAGAAAATTGGCGAAACTGGCGAAATGTTTAGCAGAGGTTTTTCAAATTTGGCATCTCGAGGCACATACGATGATGTGCTGATCGTATGGGACTTTTTTGACGTGTTTTTTTTTAGATCATGTCGACAATTAGTAGTGCGATAGCTCCTCTTGGAGCTTTTCAACGGTTAGGTGAAAGCAGTGAGCTTCCACCTCACCACGTGAACGTTCCTCTTGGTTTAGAGGACGGGTATTTCCCTATTTCTTTCTCCACAAAAAAACCCTCTGCTTCCTGTCAGGCGAAATGTTGTGTTTTCTGAGATTGTGTAACAAGTGTGTAACAGAACGGAATGGCCCTTCGTAATAGGCCTAAAAATGGTGGTAAATTGAATAGGATAGACCGCGCAATAGCGCGCGCAGCCCCATTTATAGATTGATAAAACTATAGGTTTAGTATAACAATGAGAATAAAAATAATAAATGTACTTATTAAATGTTGTATTCATAAATTGTAGCAACATACCAGTTTCCACCACTTAGAGGTGGAATTTTGGAAATCCTATTTTATTCTAAACTGGACACACGGAAATAAATCAATAACTTTAACCTCTTTTTTAACTTCTTTTTAATTTTACCCCATTTTTACTCCTTTTACAATGAAATTTAGAATAAAAACGAAAGGTTCTATAATTTACCACTGAAACCAAGTTCTCACCTTTAGGAGTTGATCTGTGCACAATCCTGAATTGCGTTTTTAGGAACTTGTATAGGTAACCTTATTCTAAGTAAAACCAAATTGTTACATTATAGGGCCTTATGAAATATTGAGAAATTCGTATATGCCAAAAAGAATGTCCTAACTCAATAAACATAGGAGATATGAAGGGTTCTTTAATTCACTCCCAATCCAGATTTGCATCTTTAGGGGTTGTTAGGGGAAAATTCTAAAATACGTTTCTCGGTATTTGCATTGATAATTTTTGCAAGTAAACACCAAGTCCTCATCGGGTCTAAGAGATATTGAGGAACTCATGAAAACACATTTTTCCCTTTCCACCCCCGTAGGGGTAGAATTAAAAAAAAATCCTTTCAACCCATTTAATTGTGAAATGGAACTTACATCGAAAAAATTAATAATTTTACCCTCCTACCCCTCTTACCCCTTTAGGGTTAATATTTTCAAATTCCCTTAAACTCCTTTCTAAATATTTTAAAAATACATCTATATGCCTAAAAAGAATGTTCTAACTCAATAAACATAGGAGATACGAAGGGTTCTTTAATTCAACCCCAATCCAGATTTGCACCTTTAGGGGCTGAAATACGTTTCTAGGTATTTGCATTGGTCATCTTTGCGAGTAAACACCAAATCGATATCTTATGGGGTCTAAGAGATATTGAGGAATTCGTGAAAACACATTTTACCTCTTTTCACCCCTTTAGGGGTTGAATTTCAAAAAATCCCTTCTTAGCACTACCATACGTAATAAATTGAACCTTGTACATAATTTTCAAGTTTCTAGTACCAGTGGTTTCGGCTCTGCGTTGATTAGTCATCGTTATGACTTTCCTTTATACAGGGTGAGTTTTTTTTCATTATCACTATAGGGATCTCGGAAACCGTGAAAGGTAGAAGGTTGGTTAAATGGAGAAAGAATTGCAGTTTTATGAGCTTATTCGAGATGTGCTTTTGTTTCTTTGAAAAAATCCAAGGCCTACTAGATACAAGCAAAATATTAAAATTACTTAATTTCTTAAAGTCGGTCTAGCGCGGTTGTTATTGAAAATAGAAAAAAAATAATAAGAATAAAAGTTTTAGCTATTTTTAGGGTGTTTATCTTACACTTATTAATTTCCTTCTAGCTTTCATAGTTTTTGTTTTCGTCATTTTCTTATTACGAAAATTATTATAAAAGAATTATTTGTCAAAATAGGTATAACATACCTTATGTCATTTTAAGCGGAAAAGTGAGCTCTTTTTAGAAATTTCTAAGCCAACTATAATTGCTATTTAAAAAATGTTACTTAATGTTATAACTCACAAACTATGAAAGCTAGAAGAAAACTAATAAGTGTAAGATAAACACCGTAAAAATAGCTAAAACTTTTATTCTTCTTATTTTTTTTTCTATTATCAATAATAACCGCGCTAGACCGACTTTAAGAAATTAAGTAATTTTAATGTTTTGCTTGTATCTAGTAGGCCTTGGATTTTTTCAAAGAAACAAAAGCACATCTCGAATAAGCTCATAAAACTGCAATTCTTTCTCCATTTAACCAACCTTCTATTTTTCATGGTTTCCGAGATTCCTATAGTGATAATGAAAAAAAAATCACCCTGTATATGTATAAATTATCGGGGAAATGGAAGAACAGCTTTCCGAATTCCTTTCATTTATGTAAGATGCGTAAACAATATACATACTGCTTTATTATTCTTACTATTTGTTTTCAGACAATAATGTACCCATTCACTTCAATTCACTTTACACAATTGTAGCTTTACAGTTACATTGAATTCACACTCCCTGATTGCTATTTTTTCATAATTTAATAAATCTGGCTTTACATAAAAATTAAAGGAATGTTATATGTATAAATTAAGTGGCAGCTAGGACTATTGAGTCCAGTGTCATACACCAGAAAGAACATGTTTAGGGAAGGAGTGTATAAGCGTTGAAGTTTCGTTGTTTTTAAATTATTAGTAGAGCTATAAGTAGAGTAGAAATATTTGTATATTCCACCGCCGTTTTTGATCACCTTAGACTAAAAATATGTTACTGTTCCCTCGTACTCATTTATTTTTTATAACTGCAACGTGTTTTCTCATTAGTTCTAAACACAAAATCTATTCAATTGAACAATAAAACCAGTTTGAATTGCCTGCACTCTTGGAAAAGCTATTTTTTTAATAATTGTGTAATATTTTTCATCAACACAGCAGTTGCGATTTCAGAATGTTTGAGAGACGTTATTTGGAGAGATAAATACGTTGTCTAATGACATGCGATCGACACCAGAACCAACACGAGAAAACGAAACAGCTTTTGGCAATTATTAATGAAATGCGAATTTTAATAACGATAGCTAGGAAGGCTATACGTAACAAAACTAGTAAATTAGAGACTTGAGGATTATGTAAGATCGGAGACGTTGTTTCGTTGAGGCGAAACAAAATGAGAATGTGGAGATAGCACGTAGAAAGGATGGACAATCAGCGGTCTCAAATCTGTATGACACAGAAATTAGATAGACTATATGGCGATTGCTGGACTACATCATCACAAGAACAAAGATAACCACATCAGTCGGTCGTAGCATTATGAAACAATATATTATTCATTGGACTACAAATTTCACTGTAACATATTTTATTCATTAAATGCTCTTTCTATTCGTGTATTATTACTTCTAACTATAACAAAACTAATTGTTCTCTTAGACGTTAGAAAAATCTTTTAACCCAGAGTATTGGTGAAGGAATTTGTTTACTCCAAAGTGGATTAATTGAGATTTAATAGCTAATAAAATAACAAAAACAAAAACGAGAAAATAAATCTATAATGCACAAATGTACTATTAAAATTTTTTCAAAAGCCGATTTTTCTAAAATTTTCACAGTTTTTTCGAGCCTTTAAAGCTACTTCTGACCTTTCGTATATGCGTGCACTAATAGTCAGAAAGCATGTCAGTGTTCCACTTGCTTTTGATAACGTTTTTCACTATAGGAAAAATCTTGATATAAACATTTTGCGTCCTCACCAGTAACATCGCCAAGATTTGGTGGAAAGAAATTCAAAACAGCAGACTGAATTTGTTAAAAACATGTTAGAACCAAGAAAATGACAAAACAATTTGTAGAAACGCGGTATAGGAGGAACTATCTAATTCAAGTACATGAGCGATACTGATCTGTTTTACGCGATAATATTTTATAAACACTTCTCAAAAATATTTTGTAGTAGACATATTTTTGAAGCTAGTCACTTAGTCAGTATGGAGTTGGCGTTTCTTCTACTTATCTATTACGTATATATTGAAATCCTGCAAAGTTCGAATCCAGGCCTTTTTAATATCGTAGGACTTTCACGGTTTCCGGAGTGGATACTAACTCTCTCAGGGCATGGGGTTTGGGAATTCAGAAAGAATCTGGCACAATGTAGGAATGCAAGTCGACACTGAGCCGTTTCCGTTAGCACATAAGCTTGCAAAACGCTATCTGCATTTATAATACTGCCCTCGGCATTTGAGAAGCCGGATAGGGTGCTCAGACAACTTGACGAAATTACTGGCGACACATTTTTGGACAAGGGTTTTAATTGTGCCAAGTTATTAGGCTCAGTTTGCGGATTAACTTTAATCTGCTAAGTTAATCGTCGCTGCGATTTAATTTAAGCTGGCGCCGATTTTTGGCGCATTTGCTTGCCGAACCTCAAATCTGGTAAACAAGTCGCTGTCAGGGTGACTGTAAGCACATTAAGCCCACACTGATGTTAACAATGGCAGATTTTTATCGGTGTCTGAGCACGAGGATTGAAATTTAGCTAATTTGCACAAAAAGGCTAAAAATACTGCCGGTGAACGCTGTGGCATAATAACGGATGACGTTTTTAATCATTTTTCAGATATTAAAAACGGTGAGTTTTTTTATGATCAAGCTGGTTTATTAGAGTTTTAATCGAATTGCAGATATAAGAACTAAATGTTTGTATCATTAAAGAACTGCCTCTCATATTGATATCAAAACGAGTTTTTATTAATAAGTTAGGAATCCAGATTCATTAGATTCATCGTGTAAATTGCTGGGCCTGATAGACCTATATTGATAATCTTGTGCAACAAGAACATATTAGCGTTTATAGAATTATAATGCTTTTGCTAGATGTTTCTAGTGGTGTATTGTTACGGCTCCCAATAACCTAAATATATGCTCCATTAGCTCAATGGGAAAGTGAAGGTCCATCAAAAGCTCTTAACTTTGAAATATTGCAGAGCATGCAGTGTTTAACCTAAAATAACGTATCCATAATAATGACATTGCTTACTAATAGAACACATTCAACCTAGCTCGAAATGCAGCAGCTTGAATTGGGGATTTTGAAGGCCCTATAAGAGTCAGAGCTAAGATTAGGCAGATAGCGGGAAGGGGCTCTTCGAATTAAGAGTAGATAGCTTCAGTTCAAAGCGTTAGTCGTCAATGAGAATGATGTTTGCGGAATGAGTAATGACCGGACGATCGGCGTTTCTCCGAATATTTGACCATATGAAATTCCACTGTGCAACAATGAGACGGAAAAGGAATTTTAGACTTGTAGGCTGGGCCTTAGGAGTCGTTAAATACGACGACGTCGAAATATGCCAAAATTTTGCCGATAACGTTTCCAAAATGGCTGTTACATTACGTGGAGCCATCACGCTCAAATAGGTGACAGCCTGTATGCTATACGCTAGCTGCTTGGTATACCCGACGATAATTTGAGCCCCGTGCCTAGTTCGACGAATTGCGAAACTTTGCTGGTGTTAGTTTTCAAAGTGACCTAACAGTATTATTTGAAATGCTCTAGTGAATTGTTTTCTAAGTCAGAATGTGTTATAAATCAGTTTATTCAGCGAGTTCGAATAAAAATATCAAGGAGGAAGAACTAACTAATCATTGCTGTTATAGAGCTGATAAACAATAATATGTCTGCGTTGGATTTGGTTCCTTCGTTTTTAATTTAATATATAAATATTCTTGCAAAAACGCTATGCGTTATTCTCAATATAGCCGTGGTATTTCATTCATTTCTGATTATTTGAAAAAAAAACAAGAATTTGCCCATATTTAAAAATACTTCACGTTTTTATAATTATCGTCCAGCGTGTACTGTAGTGTACATTTTAAAAAAATATTTGACATCGTGCTTCATAACCGTATATTTACTGTTAAGTTTCAGGTGTCGATATATTAACATGATTCATTCATTCATAATCTATAGCCTCTTTTACCATTCGGTGTCGAGGACAATTCATACCTCGCGGGAAGTGCAACGGAGGTAATGCGCCGCACGCGACTTACATTACGCTCCCCCGCATGCAAACATACCACACACACACAACAACTTACATACACCTAACTTAACTAATGGATTAACCCATGTCCACCTGGTCGCTAAGCAGACAACAAGACCACTCAACCACCGAGGTAGCCTGTTAATTTTATTCCAAAATGCTTTACGATTACTAATTTAACAATTATTATATAATATGTTTTCTAAATAATGGTATAACGAGAAGAAGTTGATGTTATGTACACCGACATTATTTTACTAAAAAATTACAGATTTTTCGTTTAGACGTACCCTTAATATTCTTCTTAAATTGTTATTAGTAAACACAAAGAAGAAATAGCGTTGTATAACAATGCTTGTGCCTTCACCTACATTGATTTCGCTGGAGTTTCTCAAGGGTCCAATTTCAGACCCCTGTTATTTCTCCGGTTTATAAATGACCGACCTTTGTTTAGTTATCGAATGCAATGTACCTTTTTATGCTGACGATTTAAAGTTTTTTCATAAGATGCCATGCGCAGGTGATTGTTTACCACTTTACACTAGAAAGTATGTGGAATTACAAGATATCCGATAAACAAATTATGTTTATTGAACAAATCTTAACATTATATAAAACAACAACTTATCTAAAATTTATTAATTGGATAGACTGTCTGATTCGAGGTACCGCATGTTATACCTCGATTTTTATTAGCTCCTGTACATTTTCAGTCGGGCTCAGGTAAGGGGAAGCTGCTGGCCATGGAATGTTTGGTATGGTATCGGGTGTTATCTTGTTGTAATCGTCAACCTTCAGGATACAGAACATATCTCAGTATGATTGTTTATCAGCTTTAACACACTATATACCGCCGTCTTACATAATTATGTCAACTACTAATCACGATACTACTGGAATGTAAGTTTCGTTCAATTTTGTTGAAGTATAGGTCTTTTTGCTATCTGTGGCATTGACTTAATTGATTTTCTGGTGCCTTAAAATTATCACAATGGCAACACTGTATTTGTTTATTTAAATTAGGTTAGATAACTGTTATTCAAAGATGATTATTATATATTTGTTTTAATAAAACTCAGATGGCAAAGCATACACCCATAGGCGCCGGTTTTTCAAAATTGCTTTGGGTGCTCTGCCTTCCACCTCTCTCCTTCAATGGATACGTGGGAATGGATTTTATGTTCAATTATTTATCATGGAACCAAAATAAAGTTATAGGTACAACACAAAAGACGTAAAGACGAACAATATTTATTAGGTATATATGAAAAATATAACAAAAATATAACAAAACCTTAACTAAACAAAACTTTGGTTTCTTGTTTCTAATATCACAAAAATAATAAAAATAGCTTAAGAAAAAATGTAAAAGGAACAAAATCTCAGCCGGTTACATAAAAAACTGGTCGCCTTTGGCTGTTTTTTAAAATAAATATGGTGGCAACTTGCTCGTCATCAATTTCCCGAGCAAGATCTTTATAAAAGTTTAAAATAGCAATGTTATTCAAACGTGACTGTGTCATGGTAGTTCTCAGGTAAGAGGTAAGTCTTTAGGCGTCTTAAGCCAGAAAAACCCCTTTCTGACGTACATGATGTTGATTCTGAAAATAATTCCTTTAGGTGGGTATTCTGATTGAAATACAATATTATTTCTGATACTGATTTCAAAGGATGATCTTTTGTAACATCAAAAAACATTTTTGTATGCAACTGTAATTTGTCGTGATCAAAATCTTCGAGGTAATATTTTCTGGCTATATCGGTATTCTCTTCTTTTAACAAAAAAGTTTCTAATTCGATTACCCTTTTGATACCTTCCGACTCAAAACGACTTTTATTACTTTGCATGCAGCTGTCTATAATATCAAAATATAAAGTTCTGTAGAAATCTTTCGGAGTGTTCGCAAAATATTGGTTCTTAAAACCACCTAGTTTTATGGGAACTTTCCTCTTCCTTGGTAGACCAGGCTGGTCTACTTCATATTTACATCTGTCTTCATAAATAGACCTCCAAAGGGTCGGAAATAATTTGCGGCGTTGTTCAAGAGACTTGATAAGGCTGCTTTTACTTTTCTGCTAAATTTTTTTAACCTTCTGAATGTTGGCGTTTACTTCTTCAATATTATCAAAGATATTTACTACAATTCTAAGTAAAAAGAAAAATTTATAAGATACCAACTTATCCAAATAATCACTTGCTTTGGCACCAGCTTCACTATTATCTTGACTTGGCTTTTCCATGAACTAGGTAATTTCTTTATAGTTCTCAAATATCGACTTTAATGAGACAACTCAAAGACACCACCTCGTAGGACAAAATAGTCTTAAGGACGATGCTCTAGAGTCTTCAGTATTCGTTTTAATATTTTTAAAAATTTCAACCCTCATTACCGAGTCTCTAATATAATTTAAAGTATCTTTCGCAGTTGGTAAGAAGTCTCTTACTTTAGGCATTCCGTTAAACGCATCTTCAACTACTACATTTAAGGAGTGTGTCATGCAATGAATGTATAGAGCTCGTGGTTCATCATTTAAGATTCGTTTTTGTAAACCAGTAGGTGCACCACTTATGTTCGCCGCGCCATCGTAGCGCTGACCTATTAACAAATTTATATTCGGTTTGAATCTTAGTAAAACGTCTTTTACCACTTTATACAGCGTCTGTGCCTCTGTGAATGGTGTTTCATACAGTCCTATAAAATATTCGTGTTTTTCTAAGTGCTCCGTTACTACTCGAAAACAAACTGAGAGTTGCTCTTTTTTAGATAGATCAGTGGTTTCATCCGCGACGATGGCAAACATATTATTTTTAATTTTATCTAGAATATTTTCTCGTACATTGTCGGTTAAAATGTCCAGTATTTCGTTGATTACATCGTGTGATGTCCACTTGTTGTGACTTCTATTTAGCCATACTTTAAGTGCAGTAGAATCTTCAGTTCGCAAACGTAACAGTTGAATAAAGTTAGACTAGTAACTAGTTAGTAACGTAACTACGGACGCAACGGTGTCGCCACTGTCGCCCGTGCCGGTGTAGTAGGACGACAGAGAGCAGAGAGCGGTTGATGTGATGATGTGTTGTGTGAGCATCATGCATGATTACATTCATTACTATTACTATTACAATATAATAGTATCATGATGTGTTTGTAGGAAGCGGCGGTTGCGTAAAACGAGCTTGCGATAGCCTCCACAACCAGAAAACAGAGTTTTGAAAACATCACAATAGTTTAAAACAATACATACACAACAAAATTGCTTTGGGTGCAGAGCACCCAAAGCAACTTCTGTTTGGGTGCTTGAGCACCCAGAGCCACCGCGGTTCCGGCGCCTATGCATACACCCCCAAAATGAAAAAAGAGAAAAATTACACATAGTTTCTAGACTACTACTACTATATTTTATTGATTAGTCGAAGTACTAAAATAAGAAAATCTATCAAATTATTATTAGACCTGTCGTGACATATGGAAGCCAAGCCTAAAAATTATCAATGAGAACTGAAAAAAGACCACTAAAGTTTGAGAGAATAATACTGCAGAAAATCTTCGCCCGGTGCAAAAACGAGGAGGACAAAAAATAAAATATAACCAAAACTAAGAGAACTGTACAAATTCCCCGACGTGGTAACATTCATCAAGATACTTAGACTGAAGTGGGCTGGGTATATCATTAAAATTGCATATCAAAAAACACCAAAAAGGATATACAACGCACACGTTAAAGGAACAACCGCTAGTGGAAGACTTCGATGACGATGGACGGTGAACGTTGCCAAACATGCAGCTGAAGTCTGAATAAGAGATTACGACTTGCTTTACAGATAAGTAGAAATAAATACTTTCGAAAAATTTTTTTTTAAATCCATTCAAACATGTTCTACCAAATTACTAATTCTGCCTACGATAGCAAGACCATTTTACATGGTTTCATAACTTGACGCACGTAATTATAAGCTTAACTTCAACTCAAACGCCTATGATTTCGTTTTCACTTTGCTCTGCAGTTTCTTCAAATCGAGTATCAGGCTATGCACTTTTTTATGTTGTTACACATAATCGATCGGTATTTCTGACACACGACAGGATATAGCTTTACTGTGATAATTGTAAGATGACAAATCGGGAAAATACAAGCACCATTTGCCCCAACGACGTAACGATGTCTTATGTAACAAGATATTGGCCCGCTTAACTTGTCGGGAGGTCGTGGTTTATTTCGATGCTCGTTAATAATGTCGATAATTTAATAAATTGAATGAAATGTTATAAACTGAGCGCCACCGACTTTGAGTTTCTCCTGGAAGAGTTTGTACTTTAAAGTTGGAAATGGGAACAAACCTCGCGGTTTGTTGACAGTGTTTGAGTGCGACGGCCCAGCGTTCTGCTTCCTCGGGTTTACCTTGATTCTGCCGTTAAACACCTTTACACATACAAACAAATATCACGACACTGAGGGGTCGCATGCAAATATCATGAAAGAAAGGTAAGGGGGTAATTTAATTTAATTATATTGAATTTTTGTATAAGTATGTATAATTGACACGCAAAATGGTATGAAATAGATATTTATGTATTTAGTGTGTAAAGAGAGCCATTTTGGTATGAGGATGCGAGTTTCGTGCCGAGCTGTAGCGAGGCGCGAAAAAGCAACCGAATACCAAAATGGCTCTTTACACTCGAAATACATACAAATTTTTTTCTGCGGTCCTAAATAAATAACAAAATTGTTAAATAATTGAATTTCGATACACACCACTTGATGAAGTCGTTGTACCGCCGTTCATAAAGGCCGCGCGATTTGGCCGGCAACAACGTTCGTTGGTTGCTGTCTGGGCCGCTTCAAATACTTCAGGCGGGGTGCAATTACCTTCAGATTCCATCTTCAACTTCACAAAAACTGACAAACTCAATAAATCTGTTGCGTGATGATGGAGGCATATTGTCAATAATTTTAGCCAGTTCCAGAAAAATGACGAATTAAATTAATAATCAGGTTAGCCATGGCGATGCGTAAAGTAAAATGAAGTGACGCGTTTATTTCATTAAGACATTGTTTACGTGGTTGCGATACTAAAATGGTTACTAGGGAAAAAATTTGTGAATCGCTAACTTTTCGCATTGACAGTGAGCTCTTAATAGTCAGTTTTAAAGGTGACCGTAGAAAAAAGAGTATTTCTACATCTACATGACGCCTTGGGGTTGCTACATAATTACTGACTTTCATTAAATTTTAGCATAGGTTATTGGTTATTAGATGCAAACTGAAGTTTATGATAAAATTACGGCGTTACATGTGATTCTTAAATAGCGCCACTCGTCAATTAACTGGCCACAACACCACACCATTAGCACTTAAAATTATGGGAGCACAATACCTTGTAGGAACTTAGCGGTCGCTTCTTCAGTGTCTGACGAGCGTTGCTTAAACCGACACCGACTTGGGAATATTCGTTAGACGCGGGGTGCAGACTCTCATCGACCAAAGATGCCTCAACCAGGGTAACGCTGCTAAGAAACTTGAAGGGGAACGGAAGACGTGCTATGCAAATCGGGAGTTTTCGGCAAACGTTCTTCCTTAAGGAATCGCTGACACACTGGGAGTCCCCTACTAAATTGCTTATAGGTATCACTCCGACACGGCCTCTCCGCGTAAAAGAATACGGCCAACGATGGGTTTTGTCCAGGTACTTCAGCTATGTAACTCTAACTTGTAGCGTTCCGTCTGATTTTTGACCTGGAAGAAAAGGTAGGAACGATTAGATGATTGCCTCCCATTGGTCAATTGTGACACGCTACTTCTTTAGCTGCGCTTTATTGGTGAGATCCCCCAATGAATTTATTGATTGCATTCTGCAAACTTCTACACCAAAATGCTGATTTAACATTTCCACATGTGTGCGCCAACTGTGCTTATTTAAATTTATCACGACGTTATTGGTATAATACTCCAAGGTGCAAAGAACCCGACGGAAAAAAGGGTCGATATTAAAACAACAGTACCACACGATAAGAAATGCCAAATTGGCGAGATTGCTTCCAAGGAGAAGACCCAGGGATGTCACTGTTACATTTATTCCTTACTGTAATCGGATTATAGCTAATTGCATTAGCACGATAAATTCACCTAACAATGTACTGCTTTAGTCGTTCTGCAATGTTGGTGATTAAAAGCTGTTTCAAGACTCTTTATACCTAAGCCACTCCAGTGTCCAGTGGTGAGAATTAGTGTTGCTAGATAACATTTTTTTTGTTTATGATTAGGGTTTTAGCTTTCTGTTAATTGAACTGTAAACCTGTTTTGAAGCTTGCTTATTGAAGAAATTATAGGTATATCATATTTTTTTCTTTTTGCTAGCATGCACATTTGTATCGGCAACATTCCTCATCCACCTGTTATAATGTCGATACTCTGTTAGCTGCTCCTTGTATATATTAAATCTATTCAAAGAGATAGTTAAATAATAAATTCATGTCTGCATATTGAATTTAAGGCTGGTAGTGATACGATGTAATCCAATTTGAATACTGGTGTTTGAGCTTATGATCTTCTCATTTTTTTTTGCTATATTTTATTGGGTTTTGGTAGCAATATGGCAATTTTATTTTGAGCAGAGAACATAGAAGTTGTTGAAGTTGATACAAATTAACTGTGAGAACTGTAGGTATGCTCGAGCTTACATGCCATAGTGTTACATGACACTACAAAGTTAGTTTGCTATGGGCATCTTACTAGTAATTGTACTAAGTTGTTATTAATTTGTAACTTGTAGTGATCCTATATGGCCCGTTCTTCCATTGTATTATTTTCATCTATAATTAGGCAATTACTGCACACTAATGTTTGTATGGCTTCACATATTCAGCTTCTCTTTATTTTCTTGAAATTTTTATCTGACTAAAGAAAATACATACTGCATCTGACTTCAGAAGAAATCAAGTAGTTTGAAATCCAGCTATATTAAACTATATATTGGTATGATACACTATACGCAGGTCGTAAATAAAATTAAAAATATATAAAAGAAATTTGGATGTTAGTAGAATCCATATTAACTTATTAAAAAAGGTTGATGATGTTTATAAAAGTTTAATGAATAAATTTGAGTTAAAGCAAATTATTCAGGAAATGATAACTATTGAACGTTTACAGGCGGTTTGAATATAAAAAGAATATTTAAGAGTCGGTGGTATCAGTAATGACAAATGTGAAATTCTGATAAGGATAATTAGAGTAGGTAGATATCAAATAAGAATTAGAATATAGGAGGCATTAAGAATGGAAATAGGGAATAAATTTGTTCCAATTATTAGAAAATAACAAGTAGAAAAACATGTATAGAAAATCGTTTTAATCTAATCAAAAACATATTAAATTTAATCCTCTTTTAATGTGGAAAGTTTTGGCTTATTTAAAAAGGGTAGTCTAAATCTGTGTGGTGCATATGACTGAGTGAAATATTAAATAACAAATAACAGAAGTTATGGAGTAATTACAGAAGAGAATTGGTATTGGTAAACATAATGGGTACAAGAATGGTTATTTACAAGTGATTTACAAGATATTAAAACAGTTTTATTGGAAGGATTACAGTTGACAAGTGACATAAGTAAAAGGGGCTTTACACCAATCTAAATGTTGCTGAGTGGAGAGCCTATAGGAATTTTGGTGAAGCTAGATGGTCATTTCAAGAAGGTAGTAGCAGGGACAGGAGCAGATCTGGAATTATTTTGTTGACTGGTTGCTGTCAAGGATTTTGAGTTTTGGAGTGTTGGACGAGGCGTGGCACTGGTGATTCGTTCGTGATACCTGCATTGCAGAGAGCTGCTTGGAGGGGGTCCATTTCGGAAGGTGCTGGAAGAGACAGAAGCAGATTTAGGATTGTGCTATTTGCTGGTTGCTGTCAGGGATTTTTGGTTTCGTGGTAATGGGCGAGACTTGGCACTGGAGGTTTGTACGTGAGAGCTGGATTGCGGGAGGCTGCTCGAAGGAGTCGATTGTGGCTAAAAGACAAGTTGCAGTTTTGAACATTTTGGAAGTGCCATATACACGGTGGGTAATTCATTAGCTTATACCAACTATAAAGCAAATAAAGACATTTTAAAAGGTGAAAATAATTAAGAAACAATAACTTACCGTATTATATAAAGTTCTAATGTACAATTCTTAGAATCGGGCATTTGTCATTGAGATTTGAAAATAACTTGTTGACATTAGAAGTGACGTTTAATTTGAATGAATAGTTGAAAAATACTTGAAAATCATTTTTTTAGAACAAGCTAACTAGATAATTGAACCCAAACCCCTGAAAGAGTCTCAGGCGCTATCATCTAGATAATTTGAAACTTTTGCATATTAAAAAGTACAATTCAATTTAAAAATAGAGTAGCCAGTGCAATATGAATAATATGATTTATATACTATACTGAGTAAAAAAACATGTTACACCCATATGAAATGCAGGAATTGCTTTAATTTTGTAATATAGTATAACGTTTCGCCCAGCGCGAACACGATTTTGTAATTAAATATTAATTCGCACGTTATAAGTCGGAGCGCTACATCTTCAGTCCGCTTGAAAGACGATAAATGACGTCATCGCGGGCAGACGCAGGGATTCTTTCGCGCACCTGGTGTAAGGATCTCCTCCTCTAGCAGACCGGTTTGAACTGCTGATTACACCAGCCCAGAGTATATAAGGAGAAAACGAAGCTATTTCAAACAGAATTTCCTGAGAATTTCCCAGAATTTTACCTGTTCCTTCTCCTTCACCTGTTCTCGCCAGGAGGATTCCGTTGCGAGCTATCCGGAGGAAAACCTATCAAAATCACCCCTTCTTCATTCTTGCTAGGAGGGTGCCGACTTGTGCGCTATCCAGCAAGAAGCTTGTCTAGCCTATAAACTACCCCTTTGTTTATTCTTGCTAGGAGGGTTTCGAATTGTGCCCTATCCAGCAAGAAGCCTGTCTAACCTATAAACTACCCCCTTCGTTTCGCTTTGCTAGGAGGGTTCCGAATTGTGCGCTATCCAGCAAAAAGATCCCGCTGAAACTCCCACAGATTTTATCAATCAAAGTACCTCGAATATTTCCCCAAGCTCCGCGAACACTTTAGAACCGAGAAACTAATTCGCTCTAGCCCACACGCCGTATTAATTTACTAATTACGACCTGGGGGACGTAACACGAGAGCGGCCCAAAGTTCACCCAAGAAAGTTCACCCTGTAGGTGGCCGTAACGAAATTACGGCATCCAGGTGAGGCTGCATCAAACATTTTGCAAATTCTATTTTCGGGGCATTTTCACGTCGCATTTCAACGCCAAGCCGGGGTCATAAATTACATTTTCCCGGCAAATCTCCGCTTGCAAGGCCCGAGGTTAAAATTAATTACAACACCGCTCACCTAAGGTTCCAAAGTCTCGGAGGAGAACCCACTAGGCCGCCACATGTCACACATTTGCAGACCACGATAACGCCGATAAATAGGAGGTATGCACGTTATCTAGTAATTATTTTGCCGGCACTTTTACACGTTTAAAAGTTCAGATTCGAGATCCGTATTTACATGCCGCTGTCAATGGCGGTTTCAACTAATCGTCTGAAGTTGCAGTTTGCAAGATAGTCGATCTGCCTACAAGCCAAGGGACCTACTCGCTATATAATCTGGTCCGTATATAGCTGTCAGGGATCGAATCCAAGCGAGCGTGACCCACTACCAGAAGGGAACGATTCAAGTTATAAACATTATTGTAAATTATATTCCGATTTTGAATACAATTTAATTTGACCTGTATATAGTTAAAATTTATTATATGCTTAGAAAAGTTATTCTCTTTTCTTTTCCTGGGTAATAAGTTTGAGATGTGTACTGTGGCTTTTTTTGAGTTACCTGGAAGCCGGTTTCACAGCGGAATTTTGTAGCAAACATTTCAATGAAACTAAATTAAATTAAAATAGCCAGACAGGCTATAATATTAGTTAGGTCAAACAAGATAATTGATTAAGTTTTGAATAAAAAACACAAATAAGAGTAATAAAGATTTGTTCCCCATTGATAATTTCGGAAACATGGTGCGACAGGAGATTCCTGCTTTATTAAAACCTCCAGAAACGGTTGCAGAACTACGACATCATCTCCAATTGCCTGGAAGGAATTATCTAAAACTCAGTTGATGACTTTATTCGCAGCATGCTTAGAAGGGCAAATGAATGTGAGAGGTACCGGGATTGTGCAACTGGTTATTGAAATTTGTAATTGTTCTTTGTGGTTCTTTAATCAAAACTTAAATCAATTATCTTTTTTGACTCCTAAACAACATATTACAAAATCAAAGTAATTCTTGCATTTCAAATGAATGTAAGGTTTTTTAAAATTCAGTATAATTCTAATAAAGCTGACATGTTATCGCGTATTACCCATATTAGTACTGCAAGAAGTAAATTACTTTCAACATTTTCTAAAAACAAGAAAGGCTTATTAATGCTTGCTTATAGTTCTATTGCAAATATAAATGTAGCGTTCATTGAGAAAGGTCTATTTCCGATATCATCATAAAAAATGTGAAATTTTGGAATTTAAACACATCGACGTTTAATAAGGAACCAAAAGCTGCTCGATTTTAGCTCTATAAAACCCTATAAGTTCGTGTAAGTTTATAATCACTATAATAATGTGTGCCCGTACTGGTTACTCAGTGGTAAATTATAAGATACTCGTGTTTTTGAAACATTTGAAAATTTGAAATGTTCCTTCTAAAGTCAGAAACTATTGTAAAAATCCTGGGTTTTCTTTAGAAGTTTGTAAAAATATTGATACAATTTCTATAAATACAAAACTAACAAAATTAAGTTTGGGCTCTGATCTCTAACTATTTGTAATGGGAAGAATGGCTGCCTTCAAAAAATAAATCGCTGCTGCTCTGTTAATAAGTAAAAGCCTTAAAGGTAATCTCTGAAATTTAAATAGAATAGCGATAATTGGAGGAATTAATGATCCTATTAAACAAATTACTTAGCCCAGTATCTTAATCGCTCTGCACAGCAGGCTCCCTGCAGCAGCTTAAACGTTCTTGGGAATCTTGGGCATCATAAACCAATTAGCTGTTTACTGCCCGCTCGCGTGATGTAATTTTGGCGGCGGCGGCTGCTGCCTAGGTGTGATTAATTGGTATTAGATACTGGGAGGAGCAACAGATAGCACTTCATAAATTCATGCTGGATTTCCTAACTCGATTTTTCAATTGACACGACTGTACATTTTTTTCTCTCATATATAAAACTATCAACAGACGCGGTCCAGACAATAGATGGGGCCAAGAAAATTAGCTGAAGAATACAGCGAAAACTTCAAATAATACTGCAATTATTTGTTGCTGTCACACAGGGCGCAAGTGATTAGTACATTCGCGGTATTAAAATGGAATGCGAGTTACACAAAAAGAGGATCTCAAATAGCTGGGTATTATTCGAGGAAACACTAGAATGCAAACTTATGATATGAAATATTGTCCACCAGCCTAAAAGTTTCTGAATGACATTGAAATTATAATTACAGAAAGTTTAAAATTATTACTCCGGACATTATTGTAAAAATAAATGGCTCCCCGTTCGAAAACTGGGCGAATAAGTCTACGTGTGTTGCTTATCAATATACACATATACAGTGCTTTCGTAAAGTATTGGATAAATTCGTAAAAAATTCGAGGAATAACTTTTGGAAAAAATCCTGGGACCCGTCGATTTTTATTTTTATTTGCGCATTTTTTCAAATAAAATCTATACATACAGGGCAACCTGCATAGGAGGTATGACGTCATCGATGTTTTTTTAAATGGTAACCCCATTTTTTATTACGGAATTTGAAAGAACCCATTTTTTTAATGACTGTAAGCTAATTTTTGAGTATGGCCAAAAATTAAGAAAACAATTTTAAAATGGTAAAATACTAAATTTAATTTTAGGAAGTATGATTTTACGTTTTTACTTCTTTCATATTCCGTAACAAAAAATGGGGTTGCCATTAGAAAAAAAAAACATGGATAACGTCATACTTCCTACAGCCTGTATGTATAGATTTTATTTGAAAAAATAAGCAAATAAAAATAAAAATCGACGGATCCCAGCGTTTTTTCCAAAAGTTATTATATTAACTTACCTGGTGACGTGCTGGATTATTGTAGGACGTTAACTGTAGGGTGGGGTATATCACGATCCAGCTGTACTTTAGATGCGATGCTGAAAAAATCAAGGCGCTAAATTCTTATTTTTTTTCATTCATTGCATATTTACAATCTACTCTTGAGTTGAGTAATAAGTAAATGGTAGGATATTACATGTCATGTAAGGGGATATAGCCAGCGCTATTCTTCCAGATATGGTATGTTATTGCTGTGGAAGTTGAGGTCCTGTGGCCAGTTTCGTTGGAGTCTGCGGGCAACTGCGGGTGGGTTAGACAGCTATTCGATGAGGACATTTCCGTGCCCTGCGAGTTGGTAATGGTAGGTAATGGCGAGTCTCCGGATTTCGTGTGCAACGGTTGGGATGCTAAGATCTAAAAACCTACAGCATTATTGGTGGCAGATGCTACTGGTTCCAAACTAGGTGACAAATTCTAACCAAATACGCAAGCAGAGAATCGCAAAACTATTAATATGAATTTCAAAGAACATCAGTGTTTCAACTCAAAACCATTAATTACAAACGAATATAACTGGAATAGCTAAATAATCATGGAGGTTCAATTAAATTCATTCAAAACAGGGTAACATGTAAACAACAACATATTCATTATATTTATAACGAACTTGGGAATCAAATTAATAGTTTAGCTTCGAATCATTACTATTCACATAACATGAGGTTCGTTGTATTCAAATAAAATTCGGATAAATATATTAGGTCGAAAATATTATATAAATATTTAAAAAAGAGCGATTAGACGAATAGCATGCCGGGTTTCATAGCAAGCACAAAACGGCTGGCTTGCTTAAATGCATCCGGAATCGATCCAGTAAAGTAGGTAAAACCCTAGTTGGTACTTGGTACTAAAAAAACGATTTAATAAAATGATCAGCAAAAACTGTTACGTGACGAGGCCTTCCGGGAGGACCTAAACATAAAAAAGGTCCTATTTATCATAGTCAAAAACAAGCACTTCGCTCAATCGCCGTATAGCTCGCCTATATCAGCAAGACCACTCGTTTCTAATTCCTGACAAATAAGAAATACAACATAGTTCTGGAAAATTCAGCAAATAAGTGAAATTGGTAAACAACGGTAGCTGTTTACTAGTTGAAAATTATAGCAAGCTACGCGGTTCCATTTGAAGAGTAAGGAGACGAAGAAAAGAGGATAGCAGTAGTTGATCACGTGTGTCGGAAGGCAAGAGGTATCGCAATCGGACTAGAACGGATTCGTCATACCAGGTTGTAGGGTTTGCCTTAACGTGCCACGTCTAGCCAAATTGACGAAGGGGAAACTATAAATGCTCATCAAGTTATTTTTATAATTAACTCCAAGTATATTTTTGTTTTTTTACGTTCACAACTCTTTTATATTTATATTTTTTGTATTCATCGCATCTTCTATAACTTTTGTTTATATCCAATACACTCTTGTACCCAAATTATGCATCACACCAAATTTAAAGTTCGAAAAAATGTATTCGTTTGTCTCTGGTATTCACTTTCGAATCGATACTAGACTCTTGTATTATTCCAACGGCAAGCCATGTAAGTTGTTTTGCTTTAAAATATTTTTCATAGTATCATATCGCATCTGTCATTTTCTTCAAACCAAAATTTATTTTGAATTAAAGTTTCGCAGTTTTTCTACTCTATGTAACAAACAAATTCTATTAGTGGCATTTGCTAACCTATCTATATATATATATATCGGGTGGTTGGTCATACCTCTGAACATAGGCAATTTACATGACTTATTACGGTTATGCATATTCCTGCTCACCATTTGCTCAAATCATCATGATTTTAAAACCAGGCAAACCCCCCAATGAGGTAAACTCATATAGATTAATTTCCAAAGTATTAGAGAAATTAATATTACTCAGAATTCAAGAAGACTCACAGCTCGAAGAACACTAATCACCAATTCGGCTTCCGGCATGCCCATTCGACCATTCAACAGTGCAATCGTTTGGTAGATATTATAAACAAAGCCTTTGAGAACAAACAATTCTGCTCTACGCTCTTCCTTGACGTCCAACAAGCGTTTGATAGGGTCTGGCATAAAGGCATCCTGTATAAAATTAAAACAATCTTCCCACACCAATACTATTTACTCCTAAAATCTTACCTAACTGACCGTCACTTTCAAGTTAAAACTGGTAACGAAGTGTCATCTTATCATCTGATAAGCGCAGGAGTCCCCAAACGCAGTGTTTTGGGACCAACCCTATATACACTTTACATTGCTGACCTGCCAACTAACGATGAAACTGTAACCAGCACCTTTGCGGATCATACAGCCATTCTTGCATGCTATAACTCTCCCGGAACAGCCCCTCTCTCTCTCCAAACTCACCTTAACGTCATCTTCCAATGGTTGAAAAAATGGAAAATAAGGGTAAATGAAGCCAAATCCACCCATATCACGTTTACCTTAAGGAGACAACAGTGTCCACCAGTTATCATGAACAACACTCCAGTTCCTTACTCAGACGTTGTCCGATATCTAGGAATGCACCTCGATAGTAAACTAACCTGGAAGAGCCATATTACAAAGAAAAGTAAAGAACTCGACATCCGATGTAAGAAAATGTATTGGCTGTTAGGAAAACAATCATGCCTATCCTTAAATAACAAATTACTTCTGTACAAAATCATCCTAAAGCCCGTCTGGACCTTTGCTATCGAATTATGGGGATGTTCCAGCTCTTCCAATATAGAAATTATCCAACGCTACCAATCTAAGACTCTCCGTTCAATAGTAAATGCACCTTGGTTTATTTCCAACAGAACTTTACACGATGATCTGAAGATGCCATACGTCAGAGAAGTTATAAGCCAACGCGCACAAAAACACAAAGCTCGACTACAATCCCACCCAAATGATCTCGTTCAACCATTACTACATGAACCGTCACACAGAAGATTGAAACTAGTGATGGGCTTATTCGAATGAAAAATAACCGGTTATCCGGTTATTGAAATAACCTATGTAACTCGGTTTTCGTTCCAAGTATTCGAATGAAAAATAACCTAATGCTGATACGTACTACGCTTTGAATATAAAACCTCTATTCAAAGGTACTACTGGGTTTTTACAGTTACTATGGTTTTAATTGTTAACTCAGATTGTTTATTGTTTGTCAATTATGAAATGCCATCTCACATTAATGAAGTAACCGGAGCAAGAATACTCCAAAGACTAGAAGAACATATTACGTGTCCCGATTTCTAAGGCGCCGACCGTACATATTATGTTTTGGTTCTTCTGCTATCTGCAAGTTACGATGTCGATGCAGATGACGGTGAACCGATGTCGATGCAGATGACGGTGAACCGATGTCGATGCAGATGACGGTGAACCGCCAACCGGCAAACCGGCTGACTTAATCGAAACGAATCGAAAGCCAAAATTTATTCGAATGATTATTCAAATAATCATTCGGTTATTAATATCATTCGAATGCAAATAAGCCACTAATTGAAACGAAAGTGGCCACAAGATATAACTAGATAAATAATTTTGCACTGTAAATGATATCATTGACATTGGACTCTGTTTCTATAGGATAATACCACTGGGTATGATTCCCTTCCTCTCATAGTTATAATCACACAATTAGCTTATAGAAAATTATGTAATCAGTTGTTTTCTGATTACTAATAAAGAGATGTTAAAAAAAAACATTTTCATGCAAAAAATGGTGGTGGTACTAAATTAAAGAGAATAATTTTTCGCGTCGTTTAGTGTTAAAAACTTATTGGATAATGTTAATTGTGCATAAAATTATTAATTTTAAAATTTAGATATTCCCAAATATAAGTGAGGGGAATATTTCGTATTTCAGGATTTTGCCCTAATCAGCTCCTAAAGGTGCAAATATGAATTCGGGGTGAATTTAAGAACCCTTCGTATCTCCTATGTTTATTGAGTTAGAAAAAAATTTTTTGGTATATAGATATATTTTTTAAATATTTAAAAGGTGGTTTAAGGGATTTTGAAAAATATATCCCTAAAGGGGTGAAAAGGGGTAAATTGTGTTTTCACGAATTCTTCAATATCTCTTAGACCCGGTAAGATAGCGACTTGGTGTTTGTTTGAACCAATGCAAATGTCTAAAAACACATTTCAGGATTTTGCCCTAATAAACCCTTAAAGGTGCGAATCTGCATTCGAGGTGAATTATAGAACCTCTTGTATCTTTTGTGTTTGTTGAGTTAGAGCATTCTTTTTTGGCCTATAGATGTGTTTTTCAAATCTTTAGAAAGGCGTTTTAGGATTTTTTAAATATCACCCCTAAAGCGGTAAAAAGGAGAAACTGAAAAGGGGTAAGGGGTTAAAATTATTAATGTTTTTCGGTCTGGGTTCATTTCAGGATAAGACGGGCTCAAAGAATTTTTTGAAATTCCACCCTTAAGGGGTAAAATGGGGTGTGTTTTCACGAATTTTGGAATATCAGGAGGAATGACAATTACATACACATTTCCAGGGGGTCCGTGAAGCATAGGAGAGCAAGGGTGAACTTTTTTTGGAAGAATATTATTTGTCTTTTATCTACAACATTGTTCTACAGCCTTTGTTAGTTTAGAGCATTGAGTGAGGGGGAGGGGAATACTCCAGAATTCATTTAAGATTTAGAAGAAAAAAACGAACATTTGTAGCCCGTACGAAGATATTGTTTTATAGCATTTTGGAGTACTTTCATAATAAGTAATTTTAATACAATTTCAGAGTAACTTCAAACCATTCGAAACATTTTCAGTTAGTTTATTATTAATTCATAGCATTTAGTAGTAATTTTAATAACGTCAAAATAATTTCTTGATATTTCATAATCATTTCAATAATTCTGTAAGACTTCGTGAAAAGGCCAGTTATTGTTTCAAACTAGTTCTCCCAGGATCTCATAATACTTTCTCATCATATAAAGTTTTCAGCTATTGCTTTATGATGCCATTGATCTTAGTAATTTCTATGATTTCATAGTAGGTATTATTAATAGCTTTCAGAATATAATTTTTAAATATTAAAGATACATCATAGCATAATATAGCAATTTGTTATATAACAGACAGCACGAAATATTCGACAACATATTCAATAAAAAGCGATTAAGCAAAGCATAAATTACTGAAATAAGCTGAGTATGTAAATTATGTTCAAAACTGTAAATTAACACTTAATAATCCGCAGATTCCTGTACGCAGAAATGCCTCAACGTATAACCGTAATTAAGAAATAAGAGAGAGTGTAAGAATAGAGCTACAAAGGCTTTACAGCGGTGCGAGAAACCAACTCTTACTAAGATAAATGACATAATTCTGCCAATTATTGGTATTTTTATTTGAAACTTTTAGGAAATATTAGAACATACTTTTATTTCAAGGAAAAAGATTCATTGTTTCACATAACCACAATTGACCTTGATGACGGCGTTGGGTCTGAAAGTATCGCACGCTGCACTAATGTGGACCTGCATGATTGGGGGGATTAACTGTCGTTCTCGGCGAAGACATGCCTTGAGGGCGTCCAAGCTTGGTGTTTTATATTCTACGTTGCAAAATCGAAATCGAGGATTGGCGTCTGGTTAATATGGGGGAAATTATTTCGTTAAAATGAATCCCGAAACATTCTCGTCAATAAATGTTTGATCTTTATTGGATTTGTGGGACTGGATTGAGTCCTACTGGAATGTCCATGGCTTGGTCCAAAATTGTTTTCGGGTTCATTGTATTAATACTCCGTTTGAAACCTTTTTGAGATAGGTACATAGTTTTGTTGACCTTAACGCCTTGGTCGATGAAAATTAGAGAAGAACGACCTTCAACGGTCAGGGCGGCCTAATCCATGACAGAAAGTGATGGTTGCTATCTGAGTGCAATTCTTTACTCCAGATTATCGTTTGAGCTTCCATATAACCAATCACAGTCATTTTCATTGTTCACATACTGCTTAACGGTGAACATGTTCTCATTCGAAGAAACAATGTTCAGTAAATGTTCCAATCGAACACGTTCAGAGCTTTTACCAAGTTTTTCGGGCAGTGCTTCTGATTTCACTCAAATGGAGCCTTCACCCTTCCAATCATTTTCCGGGAACCTGTTAGTGGTTTTGATCAATATCTTTTTTTCTTAACTTCGAACTCAATATTTCATATGGTTTGTAATCAACATAATGAAGTAACATTTAAGAAAAAATGAGAGTCTTAGGATTGCTCAATCGACTGTTTAGAGAATGAAGTTGGTAACAGTTGATCCGTTGTACCGTGTATAAGTAATTTACTGGTACATAAAATCATAAAACTGGCAAAAATAATGTTAAAGCAAAACATTGGCAGTTCAGGATTATTTCCAGGACGTAATCCCTAAAAGCCAGTAACTTAAATTCAGGTGAAAAGGAAATAAATCAGAGAGAATAACTAGAAAAATGCTCCATTAAACTTGAACGACAATTTAAACAATAAAAATTTCAGCTACTTTATGGCATTCTGAAATACAGTATGAACAAAACGAAATTTCATCAAAGATGCTTTTGGAATTTTGAAGTCGTGTGTATTATAATACCAGAAAATTATACCTAATTCTTGTCACTGACATTTTGTAGACAATAGTTGACAGTGAATAATATCGCACTGTGGTCATAACCATGATTACAACTTCCCATATAAAACACAACGGAAATACTTCCAAAGCCTACAGAAGAAAACGAAGAAGAATATCATAACATCACTTTGTAACAAGTGCCAAATGACAGTTTCATATTTCCTGGTGTTATAATACACATGACTTCAATGTCCGAAAGGCACTATTGATGAACTTTATTGTTCATACGATAGTTGTATACCATATCATGAAGTTTTTAGCCAGTTTGCGGTAATTTTACAGCTTCTAATAATTTTAACAATTTCAATATGTTTTCATAGGCATTCTTAGGAGTTTGAGATACTTTCATACCATTTCGTAACAGTTTTAACTACCATATGTTCATTCTACGGCGTTTCGTAACGGTTTTATAATTTGTTTAGATTAACTCGATTTTTTCTGCATCAAAAATCGGTACGATGTCAGCAAACTTAGGTGTCCAGTTTTACTTCGTACTTTTATTAGTAAGTCGCTGGAAATGTTCTTGATCACACGGTATCATTTTCACATTTTCGCATAATACATAACAGTTAACAAATGCAAAGTGACCAACAGTACTACACGTTTCAAAACACAGCAGCCATGAATACAACATTTAAATACCGAAAGACATAATTGTGGGACGAATAATTTCAGCAGTAGGATATACAATTATAATAATCAACGCTTCATCATAGTTTCTCTCCATCTCATTAAATACTTCTATTAAAGTAAAATATGTATTTTTTTCTACTGCATTTGTAGAACGTCTTGTAAAATCATAAAACAGTATGTTATCTCGATTCTCGTAGAATTTTGTAGTTCTAGTGTTTGTAAAAACCTATTATAAATAAATTTCTTGGAAATATATTGCGACTAATGTTTACGAAGTTCGAGAATTTCAGATATACCATATTTTTGTATCCAAATTTCATCAATGTTACAGTAATATTTTCAGCATAAGCCCCATAGGTTCAATGTATATATACATATTTTTCAATCTAAACTGATTTTCACTTTATTTAGTGCAATCGTGCACATGAATACACCTTTTGGTTTTGAAACAACAAAATTGAGACATATGAAATTGACATTTATATGCACTGGTACAGATAATGCCATTGAAATGAGCATTTAAAGTGTATTTACGTTTCTGCAATAACTTTTTTAGGGTGCGGTAGTAATACGAGTATATCGTGTGAGCTGAATATTCACGAATTCAAATAAATTGTTAGTTTACTTCATATGTGTCAAGAACTTGATGTACGGTAGGGTAATGATATTCAGAGGATTACAATAAAACGGAACGTATTACGAGCTTCATTAATAACGCTAATGGGTCCTATGATAGCCGTAGAATAATTGAAAATCTCCTTGAGAGTGTCCAATATTTTAAACATTTTTAAGAAAATTAATGTAGCTACAATAACTGAAGGTGTCTGCATTTATTCAATTAAGTTAGAAGAAACGAATATAAATAAATAAAATAGGCTTTATATAAACAAATCTTCACAATGACTTCATCACATATATAACGAATAGCATTGAAGCAAATTGATAAATAATAGCATACGTAGATCGTTTTTCAGAACCTGCCGAAGAATTGCCTTCCATCTCAAAGTTCTTCGACAAATTTATGTTTTTATTGCAACCGCTCAATCAATCGCGACATAATTACAAATCTTTTGTGAAGACAGCAACCGCTTTGGCTTCAAAAGAAAGTCATATTTAATCACGATAATTCGAGAATGACAAGCAATCAAGATTACGCCTTCGCCAGTCTGTGTGGTCGAGCAACTATCCCGCCAGGGTTGCGTAGTATCACACTGAGGGACTGCTTAGCCTAAGGTCGTGAGTTCGAATTTCAGTCCCTCA
Organism: Agriotes lineatus; assembly: GCA_940337035.1. Lineage (NCBI taxonomy): Eukaryota > Metazoa > Arthropoda > Insecta > Coleoptera > Elateridae > Agriotes > Agriotes lineatus. The sequence continues at coordinate 6,142,503 of OW679196.1, read as the reverse complement.
AGATGCTCTTGAAAGTTATAGACCGATGCGGATGCAAAATTTCTATCCTTTGTCATTTTTAAATCTGAAAAACATCGATGCTTTCCGCTAACAAATATTTCCTGCATCTTGACTTTGCAGTAATTAATTTCCCTCCTTTGAGAATTCTCTTTAGTCGAAATAGTTGCATATATGACGCGATCATCTGTGTATCACAATATGATCACGGTCATAGCAGTACCCATTCAACACATTGCAAACACTGAATGTGCCTTAAGAAGCGGACGTCCCAAAGAGTGCATGGAAGCAACTGTTCTATGCTAACCCTGGCGTACAGTAGTATCAACAAAGGCTTGCACCATCTCATCTTCTTTATTGGTATGTCCATGATACGACTTTAGAAGTAGTAATATTGTCATAATGTTTTCAAATTATGCAATACTCGTTTTCGCCACTCCTGTTATTGATTTCTATTCGGGAAAAAAAGAAAAGCATTCAATAAATACGAAATATGCGATATAATTATCATGTATGATTATGAAAATTACACCAAAGTAGAAATCTTTTATAAATCTATTTAGAGCTAGCGACAATGCTTTTATTTTCACACATAATCTCATAACAGCATTACTTCTTTCCGGATTTTTTTTAGTGCGTTCCAACAAAGTCGTATTAATTTGCCCGAGCGGGACGCGAGGGCAAATTCGGACGTTGTTGGAATGCACTAAAAAAAATTTCCGGATATGAATTAATGCTCGAATGCAGATTCGGTAAGAAAATCGCAGCGACACAAACCCTCACAGGCAGGTTGGTCTACCTACAAAAAATTTCCAAGAAATTTTGTTGTTGTCTTGGTTACGGCTCTTGAACTAATTTTTCTATTGGTCATTAATGAGTGTGGTACGATTTTCAGTTGAAATAATGCAACATAATTAAAATCCGATTTTATAAAACCAAATTGTTTTTATTTTCACTCTAATGCCTCGTGCAATTTCTATTTGATATGTATATTTGTAAGCTCTCTTTTAATCTGCATTTCAAATTCAGTAGAACTTCGTTAAATGGATAAGCGAATCTCTACTATAAAACTATTACGCCAGAATTATTTAGACTGGAAACTAGAATATTTGTTCAGCCGTTCAGCGGCGCCTTTATTAACGTTCCCGGCGATGTGAAGAAAGTCCGCAGAAAGATTTCTGTTCTCGACTTTCTAGCAGTTACTTCTTTTCATTCAAATTTGTTTTTATTAAGCGGAAGTAATTGTCTATGTCGGATTA